>JAKIJQ010000281.1:0-162548 GCA_023373905.1 Rhizoglyphus robini | reverse complement strand
CACGAACGATTACGTGAGTACAGAAGCTAAGATAGCAAATGAACAGATCAAATTTATAAAGCAAAATGTACCCAAAAATGTTGATTATTTTAACAGTTTAACAAATATTTAAATCAAAGAAAGTTTTTATGAAGTTCAAAGGAAATTTTAAAAAATATCTAAGAAATTTTTTGAATGTTCTGAAACTTTATCATATTTGCACAGGATTAATTAGATTACGCAACAGACTTGTTGTGCATTATTGACCTTCTCCCCTCTCCCAATCAATCATTTTGTTCTGAGCACCCTCTAGTTCAATTTGTTCTTTCCCTTTTGATTTTCAATTTGTTTTTACGTTTAACTTTATCTCAGTTAGACACGACCAATCCTTAATGTTTGATACTATGAACATAATCGAAACAATCTTCATTATTAAATTGTATTGAGTGATTGTAATTGAAAGATGAGAATTCGATTTGGATTATTCATATGGAAAACTAATTCATTACAATGAGTTATACAATCGATAAGTAGGCCATTCATAAATATAAGTGACCATAAAGTATGAAAATTGATCGATTTAGAAATGAACAAGAAGAAACAAATACTAGACAACAAATAAATGTTTATGAAATCAACAAGTGGATTAGTGGGAATTATTGGTGTGATTGTATAATATTGAGACTACAAGTTTGCAAAGGAAAAGATTTTATCAAATGTTAAAAATAAATTTAAAAATATTTTGAGTTTACCTTGTGAATCATCATATATATGTTCAATTTAATTTTTAAAAAGGTTAGTTTTTTTAAGAACTGGTAAAAACAAGAATTAATCAAAGGTCACATTTAACTCTTCAACGTTATATGCGTGTAAAACTGATGAATCTAACATATCAGATTGCTACAAAAATAGCAAAACATTCCCATATAAACCATCGCAGAACAATTTTCTTTTGTTTCAAGAGGTTTTTGAAGAAAAAGAAAAATAGAAAAGAAATTAATAAATGATTGACTTGTTGTTGCGAGTTGTGAAGAAAGTGAACAAGTTGATTGTGTCTCCAAATGCATTAAGAAGGGAATAAGTTTGAGTTGGGAATTGTGAACTCGAGTTAATTGTTTGTTGATGGATGTTGGATGAAGGTGAAATGGGGGTGATATAAAAATACAGAGATATACTATGTGTGAGTGGGGGTTGAGGTGAAGGTCAAGTGGTAATGTGACATTAATGGTGAGGTAATTATTGGGTACAGGCAATTAATGGTGGAGGGTAGAGATGGTGAGATAGAGACAAATCAAGATTTAGGTGTTAAGTGTCTGAGTCACGCGTGCGGTACAGACAAAAACAAAACGAAACGACACTATTTATTTGTTTCTATCTAAAGGAGATTAAAACATTAAGACAAAGTGGAGATTGAATTGAGGATTAGATAAGACAGGTCAGATTGAGATGAGTTGGGGAAGGTGGGATTTTAGAGGCTCGGTATTTTTCAGAAATTTGACATCATGCTATTTATGAATGACTCAATTTATAAGTTAATTTTTGGTTACATATTAAAATATCTCCACTGCCAACTCATGTCCCTTGATCGATCACATGACAAGTCAAGCTAACGGGTTTTTGGTTTGTTACCAGTAGGTTTGTTATCACATAAAACGTTATTCAATAAAAGTATTTAGTTATTTATCTCATTTATCAGAGCATGGCGCCCATTCACAAAAATCAAGAAGATTCTGAGTCTGTAAAAAACATACGCCCGGCGTAATCCTAATTCTCTTACAAAAACATTAAAAGAGAAACGCACCATGTAACTAACTGTAAACTAACTACTATCTTACGCCCAATTTGGAAGTAATTGTTCACAAATAACGTGTTAATTAATCAGTGTATTCCATACAAAGTAAAAGTGGACAAACATTATGAACAGTTCTATAAAGAGATTATTTTAGTGCCTTTTGGATGCGTTTTGGGGTGAATGTTTTTGTTTTGAAATATAAAAACACTAAAACTGAACAAGTAGTGAAGTGTCTTGAATCACACTCGGAAGCACTAAGACATTTACAACTTACAACATTCACTGGTCAGCAAAAACAAATCGACAGATTTGAGAAAAAACAAAAAAGAGGCATTTGTAAAAGAAAAAATATAATTGTGTTATAAAATTAAAAAATTAAAAAATTAAATTTGTTACCTTTGAAGAAACGATGGAAATTTAAAAAGAAATAAAAAACTTGTATTCTGCAGGGTTCACAAGATAATTAAACCCTCCATAAGAATATTCTCTCCATCACAAAAAAGCATTAAAAACATTAAGCTAATCTGTAATCACGGACTTATTGTTTTAAAACACAGAATTTTATCCAAAAACATTTATATTTTTGTAACTTTAAAAATTCCTTACTTGTTCAATCATTAATCATTCGAGTTTTGTTGAACTGGACACATAAATACATGAATACAGGATCCATTAGTTGAAATAAATATAATTTTAACCTGTTAATAAGGGAATAGCAAAAAATAATGATAAAAATTATTCATGATTTTCATGATCCAAGTATTTTTTTGTTATAAAATTCTTCACAAAAATTCTTCATAGCCTTCATGACAAACAGAGCAGGTATCTTACACTTATGGATTGGAAGTTCCTGTTTTGAAGTTAAAGACATTCAAATTAACATTCAAATTGAATTCAAAAATCAATTTATTTTCTAATCTTATTAAAAAAGTGCTACTGTTTCAAAATAAAATGTCAAATCATTTACTTTCAACACAAACAAACAAGCATCACAATTAATCATTTCATTTTGTCATTTTTCATTGTGAAATGCAAACAAATGACATTGACAAGAAACAACAAAGTAAAGACAAGTTTCGTATCCCTTTACACAAACAGCACAAATGTAAATGACCACATGCAACGCAGATTGCACTCTTGTTCAAACTCAAGTGGCAATGAATGAATGTCAAAATGTACTTTCGAGTACATAATTCTTGCACTGGACTAGGCCCAACTAAAAATGCTTTTCTAAGCTGTTATTTAATACAAAATCTTTGTGTGGAAGTTAAATATGAATTTTAAATACAGATCATATAATTAAAATTATGGCTAACAGAGGCAATGAAGTAAAAATTAATATATTATGATATAAGTAAAACCAGTTTAAATATGAAAGAAATTAGAGAAACCTTAAAAAATTTTGAAAAATAATAGAAATTAGTGTAACATTTAACATCATATATGTCATTAAATCAACACGAGCATTGTGTAACAATTGGTAAAATTTATTTATAGAAATGCACGCAAACGCTCACATTTTTTCGTAATTATAAAAGGTCAAATCGTTGAGGGTTGAGTGGTACAAGAATGTTGTGAATGTCTGTCTGTCCGTGTCGCATCATCATCCACGCAACATTAACCAAACATTAGTCTTCAGTAATTCTCGGAAAAACGTCTGCTAACTTACTCTTCACGGCTTATTACGACGATGCTGAGTCTGGATAAGGAAGGTAAGAGTTAAGGGGGCATGAAAAAAGAGATGAATGTTGACATGTTCTTAAAAAAGTATGCAATAAGTTTGTCCATACTTTAGTATTCAATTTGTACATGAATAGTAAGTTACTTTTCTCAACGAATCTTCTCATTTCCCCATTCATAAAAATATCTCGTCTGCCTCTCTTCCGTGCTTCCTCCTACTGCATTTTCTTATTTTTATTGGTAACTTATGAATGAACATTCCACTGCATTAGTGAGTAACCGAGAGGCGTTTTAGTGAGATGAATATATACGTAGTTTTCTTTCCTTCAAATATTCCATTTTTTTAATAATAAAATTATAATAAAATTATTTGTTTTTTGGCTAGCATAAACCAAGAAAAAGAACAATTGAAATGATGGAAAATTTAACATGCCATATTTTGATTGATGAATTTAAATGAGAAAAAATGACTGAAATTGGATATTTAATTAATTAAATGATATAAAATTACCTATTGAATTCCCAATTATTGTTCTGGAAACAATTTGTTTTCACAATTCTAGCGCCATCTAGCGATCATTTTATAAATATGAAGTCATTCATAAATGTTGTGTTAATCATCAATATTCAGCATACTCAATATTATTTGAGTTGGTAATCAAATTGGTGGGTTAGTTGGTAACTCAATGTATTTCTTAGGGCACTCTGTTCGTGTTCTCCTCATGATCATTTGTTTGATGATGATTATGTCATAGACACAAGACAAAACTAGCTAACTAATAAGTGACACGAAGCCAAGTTGATCACAATAGTCATAACTAACCAATGCACAGTAGATCGTTATGCCCAATAGATAAGGGACTATTCACACAATACGTAATAATCATGATGAGCTCAAGTAATCGTTTGAACCAACAAACAAAACCTAAGCACCTACATTTGTTAACACAAACTCAACTCGACACATCATTAGCCTCACACAGCATCAAAAATTTAATAATGTAACAAAGTATGATTGACCAAATTTTAAATAGACCACCGAGTAGTAAACTAGATAAATCATTGTAGATAAAAAAATCGAATTCCAAGAAACAATGAATATGTGCTTTGAGAAAGTTTTTTTACAAGTTGATTTGCACAATTTTTGATCCCATCCCAACACTAACATGACAATATTAACATCAATGACGCATCGTCCAAACATATGCACAACATAAATTGATTGATTAATTCGATAACGTGTCGTGTGATGTCTATGCAATGGAAACAGATAGATTGTTTTACAAATGACGTAATGTATCATGTCATAACAACAAAACATGAACACGAGTGGTAAATGAGCATCATCATCATCATCATTTTCCTCTTTAGAGCACAAATGCATAACCATCCTGTCGTATGTTAATGTCCTCATTTTTCCCTTTCATGCATGAATAGCTCCTGCCAACTCTCAAAATTCGCACGGTGGGCTAATCGTACAGTACGTATAACAGCTACTTTTTCTACATGAAAATGTGCGAGAACAACTTAGTGGTTTAGCTTTCTGCCTCATATAAACCAAATCAGTGGTTCGAGCCTTCGAATTGACAAACTTTTATTTTATATTTATTTATTTATTAAATTGACTTATGGCCTTCTAATCCTACAATTGATGAGCTAGAAGGATTCTCCAATTGAATTGGTGAATTTACTTTTTTGGGGGGCAGGGAGATTCCTAAAAATTGAGTTGATGTAATTTATCCATCAATGACATTTGGAAATAGATGAAGAAAATAATAATAATATGTCAATTGAATTTGTTATAAATAAGGATACATCTTATTCCGGATTTTCTAATATCCAATAAGTCTCCAAAATTTCCAAAAAATTGAATATTTGATTTTCAAATCGGATTTTAATTTTGTCAATATTTCATCATTTGATGTTATATACTCCAGATATTCTAAATATGTGTTTATCCAATTGCACGAGTTGTTACGTTCGACCCCCAAAATTAACCCTCGAAATTTGGTAGTTGGATTTCATTCTCCAATTGTTGATCAGGAAAAATTCTCAATTGAGTTTAGGAAAGGAGTCTTTTAAGGAATAAAATTGGAATTTCAGGATGTTTGTTAAAAGAAATTGTTTGGATCTTTAGTAAACCTGGATCCAGATATTCGGGATGTTCGAACCCTCAAAATTCCAAAAAATTCAAATGCACTGATTGATATCCCTAGTTATGAATCATATAGTTTATGATCGAAAATGATAAAAGCCTAAAATATTGGACTAATCACTAACCAGAAAATAGATACTTACTTATAGTCACTTTATACGTAAAAGCGACAGCCCGACATACATCGGAATTCAGTTATCTTTTGAACAACCAAACCATTACCACTAGGAACCTTTGATCAATTAATTCATGCCGTAATTTATACGATTCATGACAAATCAATTTCACATATCATTTTCCAGATCTATTTCAACGACCATTTGGTGCATAAAATCCACTAACTCAATTGGACATAATTCAGACTCATCAATTGGGGGATTAAAGAGCCCTTAAGTCAATTTTAATAAATAAAAAATAAAATATAAAGTTTGTCAATTCGATGGCTCGAACCACCGACTTGGTTTATATGAGGCAGAAAGCTAAACCGCTAAGCCGCTCTCTGCACATATTTTTCATGTACAAAAGAACCGTTGTACGTGATCTGTACGATTAGCCCACCGTGCAGATTTTTAAGAGTTGGCAGGGCTATGCATGAAGTCTGAAGACTGGTTAGCAAGCTTGTTCGTGTAATCTGAGCACATTATTCTCCCCATATATGTATTTTCATCTACTCGATAACACAATAAATATCCCTCATATAGTATTTATATCCATTATCCATATTCTTAAAGTTAGGTGAGACTCGTGTCGTTTTCTTTTATAAAGTATACATTAAAATACAGGACTATACAATCCATCTTACAATCTTGTTAGATTTACATGTTTTGGAATTGAGTAAACCCAATTTTTATAACAAATAAAACATGACATGTATGAATTGGCTTAAATGTAGTAACTTTACTTATTATGATGTTTTGTTAATATTTTAATGTATTAAAGAAGTAGACAATTTTAAAAGGCAAGACAAAAATGACCAATAGTTTATACACGTGTTCAAGTTGAAGCTAATTTAGATGGTGATACCAAAGAGAAGTTCAAAAAGTTTTTATACCTTTTTTAATTGTCGAAATATCTATGAACATAAAGATTGTAATGTGAGGTTTTCTTTCATCGTAAATTTCGATTAGGAAAGCTATTAGAAAAACTAAAGATCTTATTATTTCTGCATTGAGTTATCCCCAAGTGAACACATGGTTGCGCACAAGCAATTTAGTATGCGCATATCATCTACATGTGACCATTATGCCCATATGACCAAGTGAAGTAGCCTCCATAGATTTTGTGCTAATTAGTCTCTACTTTTAATCGACATTTAATGTATCTCTTACTTGCTACTTGATGCAATCTAGCTACTTCATATTTCGTGATGATTAAGATCATTAGCTAGAAAGGGGTAATTGGGAAAACAAATGATACAACTAGTTGCACCGAGAATCATTAGCTGAAGATACAAATATGATAAAGGGGTAGGACAGAAGGGATTAATTAGTTTTTAAGGAGTATGAGAAAAGAAAGGGAAAGAACAAAAACAAGTCATCATGTTTTTTACCTCTTCAATTTAAATTGGAGTTATATTGAATTTCTTAACATTAAAGACTTATCCTTTTTTAAATAACATCTGTTACATCTGTTAACAATAAAAATATGAAGGCATTTTCAAAAACGTTGAAAATTAAATATGTCCAAAGATTTTAAACTTTCTTATCTTAATTAAATTTAATTAATTTTTATTGATCTACATTATTCTAATATACATAAAAAACAAGTATTTTAAACCTTTTATAGAAACTTTCATTTTTATTAAAAACAAATCTCCAAGGTTTTCCAAATGTTTATTTTTTAATCGCTCAATAATCAACTCTTCCTGATCCCCATCATTTTTTCACTTTCTCTATTCATCACAAATCGTATTCATTTGTTGTCGTTACTCATTCCTTCTCATGATTATCAAAGTAATGCCCCTTTTACTTTTTTTTCTTTATCCTTCATTGATTATTGCGTAGAAAATGAGCGGACTAAATTAGCTTTGAACAAAAAAAAACAGAAGACAAAAATAATTTGAGTTAAAAGAGCAATAAAGAGTTAATGAGAAACATGTGAATATAAAAATGACTGGAGTGAGGGTGGAAATAGACTATTAATGCTCAAGCATAGATAGATTGATGGAACAAGGAAAAATGCAAAACAATGGAAATTACACAAATTGACTGTAATAACCTAGAGTGAAACAAAAAGAGTTAATTGAGACATTAAACAGATGACTATGAGTCAATCTATATTCAGAGATAACGACGTAACAGCGATTGAAAATCCCAAAATTTCAATAATGTCACAAATTTTAATTCTAAAATCAATTTGAACCTTTTAGCAGATATAAAATCCAAATAATCTTATAAAAATCAACTGCTTTATTGAATTTACAAAATTTTAAATTCTGTCAAAATATTAAAATATAACAAACATTAATCACAGAATGGAAATCGGGAGAAAATGTTGAAAAAAGTGCACAATTTGGCAATAAATTAAATTAAGTTTATATCAATATTTTTATTGTTTTTTTAAATAGAAAAATGATTGGAAAATATTAATTTGATTATGAATGGCGGGTAGGGGTGACTATATATAGGCTTTCAAAAATTTGAACTAGAAATGTTTGTTCCATTAGATTTTAATTGATTAAATTTAAGAAACTTTAGTTGAATTTAAAAAATAAACTTACCACTAATTTATAGTTATTCACCCAACAAGGTTCAAGGTCAACGTCTGCTCAGTCTTAAGACTTAAACCAAATTTCAATTCAACCATAATATTCTTGTATTGGGATTTATTTTAATTAACTAAACTAATCCTATATATTATATGATATATTGTAAATGTGAGAAAAAATAATACAGAGTGACCTTTATAAATATTATATTAATGAAAATCGAGCAAGAATTCGAATTAATTTTCCATTAAAACGAAACCACTCTGTAATATAATAAAGTTAATTACACAAAGATCTCATGATTGCACAGAATTGTATAATTATTTGGACAGAAAAGTCAATTAATTGTGAACATTAATTACACGAGTTGGGTAATTCAGAAATGATTCAACCCAAAATAAAATGAATTTTTTTCTAAATTTAGCTCAGAAAGTTCAAATTTGGTTCAAAAATTAAATTACCTGTTAAATAATATATTGAGTATTTTTTCGAATTAATATCCAGTAGTACATCGTGTTTATGCAGAATTGTTTGTTAATGATTTGTCTGGTTTGTTATGTCTGACTAGTTAAGCCTTGACTATGACACGAATAATATGAACAAACATTGTGCAAAACAATCAAACACACTCGATACACACAAAAGAGAAAGTGGAAAGTACTACATTTACTTTGTTGTGTCTGAGAGTGAGAGAAAATGTCAAGTGCCGGGAAAGTATATGACGTATTCTTTTGAGCGCCATGTGTAAATGGGTGAATTTAAACTCTACACTTTTTATCGCAAACCATCAAATCTCGATTGTGCTTTTTGATACGACGTAGGGTTTGTGAAAGTGTATCAGGCGTCATGCGTTTGTGCCATATAGTACATGTATTGCACAACACAGAATGGCACACAGAATTAATATTGAACAGTTTGCAGTAATATAAGGTGAGCTTGATGGAGAACTCAAAAGTACAAAGATGAGCTGCCCGGGCTTCGCTCCGGCATTACTAATTCATTCTAGAAAATTCCATTTATATATCCTCAAACGGAGGTACATTCTAGAACATTTCATTACATTCCATATATATCCATCGTAGAGAGGTACATTCATGAAGTTTCTAGAACATTCCATGGACATATCCATCGTAGAGAGGTACATTCATGAAGTTTCTAGAACATTCCATGGACATATCCATCGTAGAGAGGTACATTCTAGAACTTTCTTGAACATCGGTAATCTCTCTAAAAAGAGTATTCTTGAATGTATAACCTTAGATTTCTAATACTTCTTTTATGTTCCCGCAATGCGCATGCGTCATTACAATAGCTGTAATGCATTAGAATCCTTAGAATCCTTATATCTCCAGTTCCACATAATATTTTGACTTGGGACCAAGACTAAAACCTTCCCTGGCCCGAGTAGAGAATCTATGCCAAGTTTCATCAAAATTGGTCTAGTAGTTTCCGAATCCATAGCGGTCGTACAAACAAACAGATTTTCATTTTTATGTAGGAAACAAGGTGAAGGATTTTTTGGTTTTTATTTGAGTTGACAGTGAATGTAACAAATTAGGTTGATGGCGCCTGGCGTCATCCTTCACTCACTGTTACTATGCGCCTTGATTGAACAGTGAAAGTAAGAGATAGGCGTCATGTTTTATCTCGCCTAAAAAAGCAGAAAAAGTGCATTTCTCTTTGCATCACATCACTTCCCGGTTGGTAACAGTAAAGGGCGATGGCGCACACAAAACCCTCAAGTTGTAGAGAGAAAATATTGGGAACTATTTAGTACACACAAACTGAGAGACACAACACAAAACACACAAAAACTAGAAAATTAGGTCAAGGATTTTTTTTTGCGCAAACCAGACGCCGGGCGGAATAAAACAAAACCAAACAAGAAAACACAGAAACCAAACATGAATTGTGTCTAATGTGTGAAAAGATTTGCCGCCATCATAATCCCCTTTAATGGTGCCCAAAATATACAACTTTTTAAATCATCCTACAAAATTTACTTTAGAGTTTAAACTGCCAAAGGTAAACTTTCCTGCAGTGCATTTAAATTGTAAAATAACCGTTTGGTTCGTCCAATCTGTAACAACACAATTGGTTGGAATCTCTGTGCTCCACAACCATTAAAAAAACGCTAATTTTAACATCGTACATTATTCAATATATATTCTATTCTAGAAAATTATAATAGATAAATTGTGCACTCAAAAGAATCGAGAATGCATGTTGTTTCACAAAAATAAATTTATACCTTAAAAATTACTTTGAAAAGAACCAGCCAGTAAGAATTAAAATTGCACCATTGTCTAGACCATTTATCATTTACAAAGAATAAAAATGCAGGGTAATCTTTATAATGAAAAAATTAATTTTAATATAAGATTATAATTTACAATTCTATAAAAAAAATCAATGACTGAGAATTTATGCATTACAAAAGAAATCTATTCTTTTGTGGTAAAATTAGAATAATTAGTTTAACATTAAATATCATTCTTAAAATGCAATTTAAACATGACAGGGAATTATTTAAAATTTACAAAAAATCATAATTTAAATAATGTTCCCCAAATTGTTCAAAATTATTCAGCATTAACCTTTTTAAAACTTGGATCGAAGATACTTTCAATTAAAAAGTTAATTTAAATTAGTTAAAAAAAACTTATCTCGTGCAAATAGCAAACTACTAAATCATTTTCATGTAAATCAAATTGAACTCGACTTGGAAACAAGGGCATAATATTTATTTAACAAAATGAACAAATATGAAATCATACCGGAAAAGAGTGTGCGACTGAGTGTTGCGCAATGTTGATTGTAGAATATAATAAACACCGAAACATATGTTGAATGTTGAGTAGTACAAATGATAAATTCATTCAATAATCACATCGTCACAAAGTCACAGTCATCACATCACAACATAACGAACAACACTAATGACGTATTAAACACGTACAAACAAATTTCAATCACATTCGAATCATCATCATCGAGTGCATTCTTCAAATATTTCAATATCCAATTTCACTTTTAATGTCCACCAATTAAACCGATCACATGTCACACGCGTTAATGAGTCACATCACATTGAATAGTTGTGCAATGGAGCACTAATTTCATGAGACCGTACAATGAACGGTCTAGTGATTGATCAGTTGCGATGCAAATTGGTTGTACGCACACGGATGCATCAATGAGCAATGCAATGCAATCTGTGCAATACAGTTGACTGATGATTCGATATTTTGGCGGGAACGTTGTTGTACGCAATACTAATAGTTGACATGTACACTGTATTCTGTACAGGTACAATATGCGCAGAGTAGAAGTAAAACATGTGTACGCGTAAATTTCAAAACAATAACAAAAGAAGAAAATATGACAGAAGAGACGAGAAATTGCGAGAAACATGAGAAATGATGCAATCGTGGGTAAAAGTTGAATGATTCATCAATGACCTAGTGAAACAAAAAAGAAAGATATAAACTAATAAAGATTGTTTAACAGTAAGTTAGTGAGAAATTAATAAATGAAATTATATATCAGGATTGAAGATCATGGAAGAAATTACCGTTGAATAAGAGGCGAAATTCACAACACAATAAATACAATGGCAATACAATTCTCTAGTGCACTTGTGTTTATCAAACAGAATTTAGTCAAAATGGCGCGCAATTTGTTCAATACGACGCAATGAGCAGAACAAAGAACATTGTAGAACAAACAATTGAGTCGTGTTGTAGAGTGGTGGTTTGTACAGCTGTTCTGTTGTACGACAGTGCACACTGAAACTGGTTTGGATAGTACCGAGGGGTGGTGAGACTCATTCTACTGTACAATGTACAGGTACAACAGTACAACTCATGTCACTACTAACACACATTTGAACGAGTGCATGCACAATTGGGTGGGGAATATTACCGGTAGAATAATACATAAGAGGGATAAATTATAAATCAATTAAAATAGTAACATTATATATTGCTTCTAAGACAATCCCCAACCCAATGTTTATCGACAGATGATATTATTGCTCTACTGTACTATCATTCATTGAGCCACTCTGTACCAAAAAAATCAAGTGCAGTGCAATTTTGTTGCGAAACAGACTGAGTGAAAATAAATTGCACTCAACCTCTGGGCGTAAGCTTATTGAGTGATTTCCCAAAAGTGTGGAAAAGGAACTTTAAAAATCACCAGTATAGCTCAATTTGTTCACATTGGGCGCCAGTCATTCTATTCAGTTAAGTACACCAAACTAACCAAACTAGTTCATTTTGAATCGAATGTTTATCAACAAATCCAATCAAGGTCAATGGCGCACAACTCATATGATTAGACGTCACACAATCGGTTACCAAGAGATGAAATGAAAATGTTAGTTGGTGTGCGCATGTGTGCAATCGTGTGAGAAAAAATGGCACGATTACAGCTACTCTAGATATATACCGGCAAAGTACAGACACACTGTTTCGATTTGTTTGTCTGGTCACAAGTCTGGTTGAACGTAATGGCGACTTGCCGCCCCCAGTCAGACACAGTTCGACTCCACCTCAGTCTGCACAATGTCACACATGCACGTATCATCTGCGCATGCGCACTCGTTGCTCAATAGCCCACTTGACAACAACCGATTTCATGTTTAGTCGGGCGTCGTACTCTTTCACAAGAAACTACAACTGCACTGTAGGACAACTCACCGTACAGCACTGGCACTTTATTTACGTCAATGCATTTGAATTGCGCCCAGTACATTCGCGTCATTTGTTTTACGAGTAAATGCTACTGAAGAGTGTTAATTGAAATTTTTAAAGTAGTTTATTATAGTTGAAAGAAATGTGCGAAATCATTCAAAATATTTCAGGAGTTACGAAATCCTATAAATAGTCATTTAATTCAAATGAATAAAATTACACAAAATAATTTCAAGATTGTTCAATGCCAAATATACTCGATTTTCTTTAAAAAATACTCTCAATATGTTACCAACATATCTCAATGCACACCAATCCACCTGTAAAGTATTGTCAAGTTCATAGCTTCAATGTAGCTGTACAGTTGTACACTGCTGCATGTATCACACAAATAAGTAACATTCTTAGCATATTTGAGGATATTGTCATAGTAAGCTGTTTGCAATGTGGTAAGATAATATGGATTCAAATTCTCGTGATTAATTTCAGCTAAAAAAGAATTGACAAAATTGAAGAATAACAAATTTACTTTTAATCAACATCAAAATTTATTTAACCATCGACAAAGAAAAAATATTTTTATTTAGACCTTTATAATAATTTTCATTTTCATTTGTAAATATGTTAATAAGTTTAAATCATAGCCTAAACTCCACCAACAGTATCGCACATCCATTCAATGTATAACTAATCACCTCCACCACTCATCTCCTTATCTAATGGTGCCACAGTCACTAGACTCGAGCACATGTCGTCCATGTGCACCATGCAATGTATCAATCATGTGCTCAATCAAATAGTTATATCGATTTACATGTTACATAATTAACTTATAAGTTTATCAAACGACCTTTTTAAAAAATACTGTCAAAAATTTGAAAATTATGCAAAATTTAATTTTATATTAGAAGCAAATTTATTTGATTGTGAAAATTTTCAAAAATAAAATACATAAAATTACCTGTAATTAAATTATGATCTATAAACAAACAAAAACAACAAAAACAAACAAATCCAGTCACGAAAGTCTATAATCTAATAACTAGCCCACATGGCTTACGTGACATTGTAAGTGAGTGTTCGTGTGAATTGTCATGCAATAAACACAAACTCACACATTAACATCATCATTGAGTAGAACAGTATGCGTAATAGTGTTCGTTAAATAGCTCGATAAAGTAAGATCTCAACCAAAAGCACTTCATTCGCAATGTGAATTCAAGCATGCAACCATATTTGTACATCATTCAATGGGACAGTACTCAGTGTAACCAAGAAGGAGGTTAAATAAGTAATTGCATGAATATTAGAGGTGAACAAATTTTTTAGATTTTGATCATGGTTTGACACAACATTCTCTTGTAGGAATTAGGAATTTTCGCGAAAGTCCGGTTTAAATCGGTTTAGATTTACATTATGCGAAATCGATCCAAAGATTCGGGGGACTTTTACTGAAATACTGATATACCGTTTATGAATGTCCACAAATTGTAGTGAACTTTTACAATTTATCTTTAAAACTTGACAATTTTGTTGAACGAAAAATGTGACACTAACATTCATTGTTATCAGTCAGGTTATTTAGAGGAAATATTTTGTCTTAAACTTTACAAAATAGTGATGATTTTGTTTAAAACAATTTATTGGGTTTTCTTCACGTATCCGATTTATCAATTAAACCTTTCAAATTGAACAGAACTGAGCAAAAGATTTAGTGGCAGATTTAATAAATTTTTTCAAAACCGATTAATATAATCAACTTTAAAATTATGAAACAGAATCCTGTGATGCACTTGAAGGAATTTTAACTTGAGCTTGTAGAGAATCCAATGAAATTGGATTATACTGACTTTTGGTCTTAAAATGTGATTCGTAGACCTTGAGAACATTGTTGTGCGGATTAATAAGTCTCGATTCTCGTCGGTGTATGCAACTTCTGACGCTTCAGTAACGAGTTTCACGCATCGTTCTGTCGCCTGCGAGTGGCAGGGATACTCAGGCACTAGAAAAGTGGCCAATTTGTCGTCTGGGACTCCAACAGTGAGTGGAGGTTCATTCAACTGTGCAAGTGTCTTCTTGTCCCAGTCAACTAGGTCAACATAATCCTTTGCTAAGAGATTTACATCTCTTGGCGTTTCGTACCTTCGTACTGTTTTCTCGTTGGACCGGATTGAATTATCTCTTTGAGCTATATCGCTATTTTCAAATCCGCCACCTCTCCCACGTGATCGAGCACCTCGAGAACCTCTCCCACGCAATCCAACACTTTGGCTAACTCTCCCGCGCGAACCACCACCTCGACTACCACGCCCTCGTGATCGACCACCTCGAGAACCACTCACACATGAACCACCAGTTCGAGAATTTCTTTTGGACACTTCATTCGCTTCCAACACAGAATCGTCACTTTCGACCAATTTAATTTCGTTCAATTTGTCTTGTTCTTGTTGCCGTTCATAGGCTCGAATTTCCAAAATCTTGTCGACCGCCTTTTGTTTGATTTCTACTCTTGAATCGGCAAGCATTGCGATGAGGACATTCTCGTGGTGAGCGTAGTTTGAGTTGTCAATGAGAACTTTCTCTACAACTGAACGGTACTCTGCAGGTAGAAATTGTGATCGACTAATCATGTTGCAGAAGTGAGTGGGTCCATTGATTCCAAGTGGCTTCTGCTTGATATCGAACCAAGTTGGTGCGTAGACTCGCATCACAAACTCGGTCAGAATTTGCACTTCCATTGGCGCAATTTCAAATGAGATAAACAATCTCAAAATTCTAATGGCCAAAGTGAGCCACCTCGCGTGGTACAACGGACCAGGTTGTGCATCGTAGTATTCATCAGTTTCACCGGAAATATATCGACAGATTTGGAACAACATTTTCTGATCTCTACTTAGAGTTTTCAAAACTTCCTCAGAAATGTTTGGAATGTTTGGAGTAGTCAACATGGATGCGCTTGAATCTCGAATTAATTGGACGTTTCTCAACAGTTTGCAACAGTTTTCCAATTTCACCAGAAAAACAGTTCGGTCCACTCGTTTTGCTTTTATCAATTGCTAAGAACAAATGTCGTAACGGCAATTCATTGCAGTGAAATAAGCAAATTGATCGCTGAAGTGATCGCCCAAGTCGTTCTTCAAGCCTCCGGATAATGCCACGCCACTTGCCACAATTGGTTCGACAGCCATCGCAGTTGATCACTCGCAAATGGTCAAGTTTGATATTGCTGGATTCAAAATTCAGAAGCATTCTCTCCACAGCAACATAAGCCTCCTATCAGACAAACAATTACAAGTACGTTATTTAAAAATTATTGGTTTAGTTTACCTTTTCTTCGTCATTATCTTTACTTTTTCTTGGTCCACTTTTGGCGGATTCATCCAAAATTAAATTACCTTCGGCATCCTCCTGAAAGTTCATTTCATCGAAATTGAGCTTCGAGCCATTAGTTCCATTTTCTTTAAGAGTTTTCTTGCCAGGAATTGTGATGTGACCGAGATATACCACATCTGTGCCAATCAATTGAGTCAAGACGTAATGATTCTGGCGTACGGTCATTGGAATTGTCTTTCCATTGATTCTAACCATCACTTTAGTCCAATCCACTTTCCCGTCAAATGATAAGATTACCAGTGGAGTTGCAGTCTGCAAATCTCTGTTTCGAACCAACTGGCGAACACAATTTCTCGCTCTCACCATTCGCATTCGGTCAATTACGAACGTTCGATCCAGATTGGTGATGAAGCCGAGTGAAGTCATGAGAGCGTTGGCCAGAAATGCTGCAGCCGTATCTGGGATTCTGAAGCGGTCACACTCGATGGCATAGGGAAGTAAATTTATATGAATTTGTTTTCCACTTGAATGGTAAACGACAATTGGATTCCAAGTTGGATCAATTAATTCATTATCGCTTGTATCATTCTCGTCATCACTTTTGCACATTTCCTTGAATTGCGCCAATACTTCAGGATCAAGTCCAAAATCATCAATTCGGTCAACCCAATTAAAAATTGGCTGATTGTCTTCAAAATTTGGTTTGGATTTTTTCACTGGTAGAGATGTTGAATTGGACTTTCGTTTTAGATCCATTCGAAGTGAGAAAAGTTGATCCACTCTGGTTTGGAATTGTTCAAATTGTGTCTGGAATCGAGGTGATGGGGTTTTCGGTTTATAACTTTTCATAATTTGCTGGCAACGAACTTTCTCTTCAATAATTTGTTGTGAAATTCGCTGAGCCAGTTTCATTGGTTCAATTTGGTTTTGATATTTCTCGATCAGTTCGCTTGCAATTTGATTGGCCACAATTTGAACAGATGGTTCTTTTTTTAACTTTTGTTCAAGCTTGATTTGAGTCTGGACTAAAGGAAAATATCGCATGATATCCCTGATGGTTGGTAATTCGGTTGGCAATTGATTCGGTTCGCCATAAACAAAGCCAAGTTGTGACAAGTTTGATTTGACGATTTGAGCATTAGTTTGGGTAGATGATGTTCCTTCTTGGTGATTTGGTAGGTCCTGATTGGTTGGTTGATTGGTTGGTTGGAAATGTTCTTGTTCAGAGAGTTGGCCAAATGTAGTTGGAGATGATTTAAAACCATTCATGATTGAGTCAACAAAAATAATAGTAATTACGTGAAAAAATAATACACAAAATAATTTCAAAACAAAACAATCAAGTTTATTGACAAGTCAACAGAAGTTTACAAATTAAAGACATCAATTTCCCCTAAATAACTCGTAAGTGACAACAGTATGTGTAGCATATCGTTCAGCAAAATTATCAAGTTTAAAGATAACACTTAAAAGTTCAATGACAATTTGTATGTGTTCACAAAAGGTATATCAACTATTTCATAAATGTCCCCCAAATTTTTGGATCGATTTCGCATGATGTAAAACTTAACCTATTTTGATAGGACTTTCACGAATATTCCTAGTTCCGTTAAGAGAATGTTGTGTCAAACCATGAACAAACAATTCAAAAATCTAAATTTTCGTGTTCACCTCTAATGTATATCATTACCAAATTCTTACTAACTATTACATATTCATAGAAAGCACGTTATCTCGTACAAAAATTGTCTCAACAAGTGGATTCATCATATCATTAACCGAATGACCACACACACGAATCCTTCAACTAGTTGAATGTACTTTCACATAATCATAATTCAAATTGCACCAATTCCAAATGCCAATGTTTTATGAATTAAAGTTATTAATTGGAATAAATTAACCTTTTTACAATCTCTCAATCTCCAGTCTATCATAACCAACAAAATTCAGATGTATAAAAATGTAATCCAACAGGTGGAATTCAGCTTGAGATATATATTTCATTATACCTGTTCAATAAATTCCAAATAAAATCAAAAAAATAAATTGTGAAATTGGACAATGTCTTTATTTGGTAAAATAAAATGGAGTTATTTTTGTATAAACTATGAAAGAATATTTTGAATTGATAAAATTATTTATGGAAGTAATTGAACTTATGCAATAATTCAAATAAACCGTTTAACCAAGCAATTCACAAAAAATAATATATTTTTATTTTAAATTAAACATTAACATTTCCAACAGGCAAGGAAATAGTTCAGATTGTAAGGATTGATGACAAGGTAAACAGATACTAGTGGAAATTGAAAATGTTGATTTTGCTGGATTGATAGCTGAGATTGAAAAATTTGTCAAATAATCAATCATTCAAATTACTGCTTGGATCAGTTGGTCTTGGGGGAATTAGGCCTGGAAATGTAATGAGGAAAAAGTGAATTATGAAGGGTTGAGAGTTGACAAGAGTTTGTCCGTTAATGCAAAGTTCAACAACAAATCATAGAGTTGAATCATAGAAGTCTTGGTAGAATTCACAATGTTCACGTTTTCTGTAAATGTTGACAGTGTGCGCTCAAAATGTAGAATGCGAGTGAGAGTGTAGTACTGTGCCGTGTGAGTCGAACTGTGGTGGTGCCACTAGCAGTGCACTCACTCAGATAGAAGTGCAGAAGAGTTATGATAGAGTTGGGGTTCAATATATTTTTTGTAAAAGCACAGATAGGGCCAATAGATTTCATAAATGACAGAAATATAACTAAAATAATTTAATTTTTTTGTCAAAAAATATTTTTTGAAGCACCTTTTATTATCAATATAATTGGACAACACAAAAAAATTTAAATTAATAAAAAATGTGAAATGTACATTTTATTGAGTAACCCTTTAATTAATCTAGCTATCTATCTATAGTTTAATTTACGAGATTAAAACAAAAATCTTGAAAAAAGGATTGATTAGGAAAGTCACCTTTTATTTTGTCAATCAAGAGATTATTTTAACATAAAAAAGGTAAACAAGAAAATATTTAAATTTGAGAAATGAATTAAAGAACCTAATAGAATTAATAGACCTGTGACGCATCTAGTGTGCGTTTGTGTTTGTGTTAGCATCGCCTCACCAATAACGTCACTATTAAATGGACAATCAGACAACAAGACACAGACAGTCACTGACTCAGTGAGACACACAAGACTGATGACCTTTGAGGTGTTGGAGGCGAGAAATGTGTTTAGACATTGAATTTGTGAGGCGCAATTGGGTGGTGGTCGAGGGTGGATGCAATGAATATTGATTAGAATTTTAATAAAAGGGTCGTTCGTATACAAAGTGTTTGCCAATCACGCGATTATGAGATGATTTTAAAATTATGTAAAGATATAGCATGAAAATCAACATTTTAAGGGTATAATCGATTAGATTCTTGTTTAATCATTAAAAAAATTCATGTTTCATGACCTTTTAATTAACCCGAATTGTTAATCACACATGATATAATAATCTAACTAACCAAATGAAATTGCAAAATTCAATTTATATATCAAGATATTTAATTATCTTAAACGTGTAAAATTACTGTATACAATCTAAATACGTATAACTTACTATCATAATCATAGATGAAAACATTATTCATGTTTATGAATTTAAGAATAATTATGTTAATATGTTTCAAAAAAAAAACCTTTACCTGTTTTGTCATCACCTTAAAAAATCTTGTTTTGTAATTTTAAATCATTGGTTAATTATAATCTAGACTTGATTTAATTAATATATAAGAAGCACACAGTGTAGCATGATTGAAAGTTTAATTTCCATTAAAATGTTGAAATTGGCATCCATTTAAGCGTAACGCAGATAACAACTCTTAAAGTGATTATTTTTCAATTAATTTACGTAAATACGTTTTATATTTCGTAGATTCGTAGAAACACAATAGAATCATAATATGTAAAATTGTATCATAATTGTACCATGACAATAAATCCAAAAGCCGATTAATATAGTACGCATCATGATACAATTATTGATTTACGATGTGCGAAAAATATGATGTAGTGCTTATTGTAGTGTTGAGTGCAGGGGGAAGGGGATAAAAAGAGGGGGCTGAAAGGGTTAACGGAGGGGTGATGTCTGCACAGCTGTTCGCAACTCTACTTTGTACTCTTTTTAGACAGGGGGTCACTGTCCCGTATCCACACAGACAGTAGTGCTGACCCCCTTTTCGTCCTTATCTCTCATCCATTATGACTTCCTTCCCCCACACTTTCTCTTTAATTCCACTTGTTCTCCTCTTTAAATCCTGTTTGACTTAGTTCGCGTACTACCCCCTCTTCTATTGTAGTGTTCCTTTAAATAACCCTTTCATCCCCTCCTTCCACTCTCCATCAGGATCCTTTTAATATTAAAGGGAATACATAAAAAACAGTAGATACGCAGAATTTCGCTGTCTGGTTAAAGGGTGTAAAGAATTGCGCACTTGGGGTTAGTCGGGTTAATTGATTTGTGTCTGAAAATAGACTTTGTTCACATGACCTTTCATATGAAGAATCATGTGATGATTGTCCCTCGATATGGCAACAAGTCAAACAATACTCAACAAGTCAGCCAACCAGAGAACCGGCCAAGTGTTCATTTGGTTGTGAAAGGAGGGGTGCGAAGGGTTAAGTGAGATATATCAAAACTCATTATCACTTTGATTGAACGAAAAGATGAACAAGATGGCCAAGAGGGTGGTCTAACCTGTGCCTGTTAGTCATCATTAGAGTGTTAATCGTTTTGGGATAGAGCAAAACGAGATGAGTTAACACTTCGAGTCGCAGGTTGACGTCACACCGAGATGTAATAATCAGTTGAAGTTGTGTCTAATTGGCAAGTGGTAATTGCTACTTACGATTGCATAAGCTTACGAGATTTACCAATTAAAGATATAATATTCAAAGATACGATTTATTTAAATAGAAAAAATATAGACTTTTTCCAAATTGTGATTAGTTAAAACTTTAATTGACGCAAAAAAAATAACATTAAAATTTTTAAATTTTTCATATCAAAATCAAAGAAATCATTGAAAAATATTCCGCAAGCCAACAACTTTTCATAAGCATATCAAATATTTTGTGCACTAAACTTTGTCAACATCCGGTCTACCTTGGTAACATTTTCCCCCAAAGTATGATCAAAGTATCGACTGGTTCGATCAATGTCCTACGTAAGGCAGACGTTTGTCAGACGAACACATGGAACACTGCGCACAACAACAACCAAGGCAACGAACCAAGTCAAGGTAACTGACAACAACAACCTTCTTCTGTTACTACGAATTTTTCTAAACACTATCCTCAACACATCATCGATCGAAAAAAGAGAATAGTCATAGTGAGAGGGGGTGAGTAAAGATGAGAGGATAAGTGAAGATAAAGAAGGATTGAACAAAAATAAAACAAATAGAGTGGGGGAGGGATTCAGGCGCGATAATCTTCCATGGGAGAGACGTAAGGGAGGGGGTGATGCACAACTAATGTACAGGTAGAGAGAGAGAGAGAGAGAGAGAGAGAGGCTGGGAGCAGACATGCGTTACGAGTGGACAGATAATCGAATGGGTGATCGAGATTGGAAGGACGGTGAGAATAAATTAGCAATTTGCGATAAAATTGAAATGATTGTTCTAGCAAAAAATATAATCTAAATATTTCTGGGGCTTTATTCGAGCAAAAAGAGGTAAAACATGAATATGTTCTGTAAAAAAATTCACAAGACTTCAAAATTTCAGATGAATAGATTACTTTGGTTAGGTGCCTTGTTAGACCAGGGATTTGGGATAGGTTAGGTGGCGTGTTAGGATGGGTTTTAGGATAAATTAGGTGGCGTGTTAAGGATGGGTTTTGGTTAGATATAGGTTTTGAGTTAGGCTCCATTCCAGAAATTTCATTTATAGCTTTAATTTGATCTTTAAAAATCTCATCGTCCATTATTTTTCAAATATATTCTATTTATTATTGTTTAGTATTCAAAAGTTAAAAAATTCCCGGAAAGCTCGAGTGTATTTGTGGTGCAGAATAAGTGAAGGGTGGACAACAACAAGTGAAACAGAATAATGACTTGGTAGGTACTGGTGCAGTGGTGTCGATATGTCTACCATCGAAATAGATCGTGAACACATTGCACACATCCTGTAAACAACCCTTTCGCCCCCACCTTTAATTAGACAACAATAGTACAAACTGTTCAACAAGTTATATTACATCACGATTCTATTGTTTCCTTTAAAGTTGTGTCCTTTAGTTGTACAACTTGTTGAACGTGCCTCTCCCCCTCAGCTGTGGCTAATGTCCATTCAGTGCACCATTCACCACCTCAACCTCAACCTTCCCCTTGCCAACAGCATTTCATATAAATCTTCACTTTTTGGTCAATTTACCTTTGAAATACTGAAGAAACAAGCCAACTTCACCTTGATCTATTCCTAACGTTCTTGTTTACCACATTTGGCAAACACACAAAGAGTCATTAATAAATGACAGTACAAATATGAATATGAACTGAGGAGGGTAGATCTTTAAGCTACCGAACTGTTAATGCACTAATTTTGTACTAAACTTCCGCAAAGTTGTTTTGATCGTCTCGCGTAATTCTACGAAAGCAGTCTCCTGTGGGTTAATATTTAAGGTTATTCGCATACAAAAATGTTTAAGAACAAAAGTGTATGAATGTGAATGAATGAACAGACCAATTAATCAAAATTAGAAAAAACAGTTTTTTGATACGTACTCTATGGGTGGTGTTGTGAATTTGATTTATTTATTTGATGAGATACTTATTGAGATATTTATTCATAGAATTCATAATAAAATATCATCTACATCAGTAACCTAACCTAACACAATTTTAAAATTCAATGAATAAAATCAGATTTTAAATTAAAATTTTTTTTTAAATTAATTAAACTAGAAGATATATAATTAACTTTGACATTACCACAGCAACAACAACAATATTTTTAAAAGTCATTCATATATGACGTAAACTCACCATAAAAATGGTTTTTACAATAATATCAAAACTTATTTAAATATATTAGTAAAAAAGGTTCATCACCAATTCCGTGAAAAAAAAATTGAATAGGAGATTCAAGTGCTCATTCTAGCAATAGTGAAATAGTACTGTTTCTCTTCCTCCGTTATATCCCCACTCTATATATTCTTTCACATAACCTTTTCCCTATTATCGCCACCCCTCAAGGGTCATTCACAGACATGTGTCAAATGTACAGTACAGTACAATAGAGTAAGGTCATTGTTAGTTCGTTTTTCGTATGCTTGTAGTCCAAAGTTATAACACGATTGTTCATTTTTTTTGACAGTTCGCCTCACTCATATAAAGATTGTTGTATAAAGAGTGTTCAGCAAATTCACTGATGAGTTCTCGTTATAAAGCATAGGGAAATTTTTCAGGATTAATTGCATACTTTCGATTACCTTTCCAACAATCGAACATATATGCACACGGTGAGATCGAAGATGGGAAAATAGCAAGGTGAGCATTTTTTCAATAATTCTAAACACATTATCTCTCTTTCATGTTTTCTCTTCTTTCGCGCCTTTATCTTTATCGTCCGGGCGCCACATGACGCCCAAAGCAGACACTTTCGAGTGTATTGGTAAGGGCAGTGAGTTTAATGTGCGCCCTTGAGACATGTCTGAACGAGAGATCACTACACAGGACTGACTGTGTTGATGTGTACGAGTCACGTGATTCAACACTAAAATATAAATGCGCAAACTAGCAAGTATGAGTTGTTTATAGATTAATACATTCATTGGTGATGAATCATTACACAGAAGAACGTTTTTTTCTGAGAAATCAAAGTACAAAATGAACAGTCGTTTCGAGGAACACAAGAAGCAACTCATTCAGCAATGTAATTAAATTTGAAATACAAATATTGTTTAAACGTGCAATAACGCTTGAACATTTTTCTGAATGTTACATTTAATTAAAGCGGTGTAAATGTCTCTTAAAACAAAAATTACAAAATCACTGACGTAGGTAATCTTACTCTCAAACTTTACTCTACATTTCTCAACCTCAATCAATCTCAATCTAATTTCACCACTTAAAAGCAATCTACTTCATAACATTAACACTTTTAAGGTATATCAATGTTTTCCTCTTAATTTAATTACTCCAATCACACTTCAGTCAAACACAACAAAAACCAACAAAAATGATCAAGTTCTTTTACGTCAATACAGTATCAGTTTTCTTGGTCAAGGACAATTTTCGTACTAACTTAATTAATCTTTACTACTTTATCATATTTACCTTTTAAAATATCAGTTATTTTAAGACAAAAATATAAAAGACAATTACGTAAGATGGGCAACTATTTACGTAAATTACCTTATGTTCATTAAAATTAAAGACAATTAAATAACCCACTTCACCATATACAAAACGCAAACCCACCAATTTTGAGTACCAATTGTGACCTTTAGCAAGCATCACTGACATTTTGTGTGAACTATGTCCATCACGAGATAAAAGACATGTTCCATGTGACAGGCACGAGGCACATTTGCTCACAACAACAACTTCTATGAACGGCTGTCTAATTAAGGGTGAGGCTGAATGAATGCTCATGTGCATAATTAAGTATACAGACATCTTAAAATAACAACAGATAATAATAAAAAATGAAAACTTACTGAAAATTTGATTATTTGCTAGAAAAATTCATATTTTTAAACCACCTAATTTGTCGTTATCATCTTGATCCCAAATATGAGTAAAAGGATTAAGAAACAGACGTTGTTTGTGTCAAAGCTCCAACAAATCTACCCACTCTATCTCACTTCCGATTGACCGATATGGCAGATTAGTTGAAGTAGGATTTTGGAGATGGATTTGAGTGTTTGGTTGTAATATTGAGAGATTACATCAAACGATACAAGAAATTTATTGAACGAATAAATTAACTAATATTAAAAATTTAAGATTACTTGTAAATCATGAAAATGGGCGTTATATCCAAAGATAGCGTCATTTGATTATTAAAAAAATTAGAAAACCCCAAAATCTATTTTCTGATAACTACAAAAATACATGCACATTGAACAGATTTTCCCTAGAAGTGTGACACTTTAATAATTGCTTGAATAAATTAGATTTAAATTTAAATTCAAAGTGCCAATCGAGCAATGTAACTAATATGGAGTTCGTTCTTAGTTCGTTTGATGAGAGTTGGCGTCATGTCACCGGATATCCATCTAATTCATCTTCTTCCATTACGCCCACTCATTCAACGCACAAACCAATCCGTAAATTCAGAAGCAGAAGATGACAGATCAAAATGTACCAAAAACCAAACACCAACCCCAAACACACAAACCCCAACAAAACAAAACAAAACTCAACAACATGGATTGGCCCCTAACAAAATGTTGGTTTCATGAATTTACGCATTCAATTAAATAAAATAAAGAAAGCAATGTTTTTAAAGTTTAGATTGAATTTTTAAAAAAGAAGTTTGAAGGGTTTTTAAGTAGTAAAACAAATTATCATATTTGCACCGGATTAATTCGATTACGTAACAGACTTGTTAGCAATATTGACCTTCTCCCCCCAATCAATCATTTTATTCTGATCATCGTCTACCTCGTTTTCTCTTTCTTTATCCTCTTTCGATTTGATTGTTCAATTTTTCTTTATGTAATCTGAGTTCAGTAAAAACATGACCAATCCTTAATGTTTGATACCGAACATAATCGAAGCATTTTCGTAATTAAGTGTGTGGGTGGTTGTATGAAGATGAAAAATCGAATTCGATTTGGATTATTCATTGGACAACTCGATCATTAAATTATGTTTGGTATTTAATTCGGTGGGACATTCAAACAAGTTGTGACCATAAATATGCAGATTGATTGACTAAGAATAAAAAAACAATAAAGAAAGAAAAAGCAAAAGTACATGAGATCAACAAGTGCGAGTAGGTGAGTTAGAATGATATTAAAATTATCTGGCGATTGGTAAAATATGTTTGATTCGATAAAAAAATGAAATTATTAATATTTTGGTTTCACTGTGTATAAAAAAGAGCAATGCAAAATTTAAAAAACTGCGCATGCGTGTACAACTGTTGAATTTAGCAGATTGGTCAAAAGATAGTACAATGTTCACGTATCACGAAAATCGTTGTTTGGTTCAAAATTTTGAAAAAGAAAAAGATTGAAAAGAAATTAATAAATGATTGACTTGTTGTTGCGAGTTGTGAAGAAGTGAACAAGTTGATTGTGTCTCCAAATGCATTAAGAAGGGAATAAGTTTGAGTTGTGAATTGTGAACTCGAGTTAATTGTTTGTTGATGGATGTTGGATGAAGGTGAAATGGGGGTGATATAAAATACAGAGATATACTATGGGTGAGTGAGATGGTGGGGGTGAGGGGTCAAGTGGTAATGTGACATTAATGGTGAGGTAATTATTGGGTACAGGCAATTAATGGTGGAGGGTAGAGATGGTAGATAGAGACAAATCAAGATTTATGTGTTAAGTGTCAGAGTCACGCGTTCGATACAGACAAAACAAAACGAAACAACGACTATTTATTTGTTTCTATCTAAAGGAGATTAAGACATTAAGACAAAGTGGAGATTGGATTGAGGATTAGATAAGACAGGTTAGATTGAGGTGAGTTGGGGAAGGTGGATTTTAGAGGCTCGGTATTTTTCAGAAATTTGACATCATGCTATTTATGAATGACTCAATTTATAAGTTAATTTTTTGGTTACATATTAAAATATCTCCACGAGCCTCCACTGCCAACTCATGTCCCTTGATCGATCACATGACAAGTCAAGCTACCGGGTTTTGGTTTGTCAACAGTAGGTTTGTTTTTACATAAAACATTATGCAATTAAAGTATTTTGTTATTTAGTTCTCATTAATTAGAGCATGGCGCCCATTCACAAAAAATCAAAAGAGACGCAGTCAAGACTGCCGCCCGGCGCCATACTAATTCTCTTACACAAAGAAGAGCGCATGATGTAACTAACAACTATCTTACGCCCAATTTGGAAATGTCTGTTCACAAATAACGTGATAATTAATCAGTGCATTCCATACAAGTAAAAGTGGACAAACATTATGAACAGTTCTATAAAGAGATTATTTTAGTGCTTTTTGATGCGTTTTGGGGTGAATGCTTTTTGTTTTGAAATATAAAACACTAAAACTGAACAAGTAGTGAAGTGTCCGGAAACACTTGAGCCATAGCTCATTCACTGCTCAGTAAAAATAAATTGAGTGAATTGAGACCAATAAGTAAAACAAGAGGTTTACAAAAAAAATAATAACGATAGTATTCAAAAAATTAAATTAAATTTTTTACCTTTTTTTAAGAAACACCTGAGGTACAAGAAGAATTAAACGTTAAACTCACATTCTACGGTTCATGAGATCACAAGATCATTACGCCTTATAAAAGAATATTTTCTGTATCAAAATCAGCATTAAAAAATCATTAAGCGATTCTGTTAATCACGGATTTATTGTTTTAAAACACAAAATTTTGCTTAAAAGCATTTTCATTTCATCGTAAATTTTAAATTCATAATTTGTATAATCATTAATCATTCTGAACTGAATAAAATAATTCAGGTTTATTGCACTGAACAGACAAATACATGAATAGAATCATTAGTTTGAATAAATATAATTTTAACCTGTAAATAATGAGAAGGCAACAACAAATTATGAAAAAATTATTCGAGATTTTTATTCTAAGTATATTTTGTTTTTCTTTAAATTCTTCACAAAAAGTCCACAATCTTATTGTATAGGCTATAGATATACACACTAATGATCTGTTAGTTCTTGTTCTGAGTTTAAAGACTTTCAAATTAACATACAAATTAAATTCATAAATCAATTGATCATGTTAATAAAAATACCTATCTTAGTTTCAAAGTAAAATGTCAAATCACTTACTTCCAAATACAAACAAGTGTAAAGCATCTCGATTAGTCATCACATTTCTCATTTTTATTGTAAATGCAAACAAAAAAAAAAAAAAAAAGCACAAATGGATAAATGACAACATGCAACGTAAATTGCACTTTTGTTCATACTCAAGTGACAATGATTGAATGTCAAGATGTACGAGTCGTACTGTCGAGTACATACCCCTTTGCACTGGGACTGACTTAACTAAAAAAGCTTTTTCTAAGCAGCTTGTTAGCACAAGTGTTTGGGTGAAAGTTAGATCAAAATAAATTGACAAAATATGTGAGCTGATAATTGAGATTTACCTTTTTTGCTATTTGATTATCAATTATCAAAAGTACAGTCAAATCTTGATGAAATTTATAATGAAATATAAACACAGATTTTTGTGCATTATGCCTATCGAGGCCAAATGAATTAAATTATTATAATTATAAAACCTGTTGCATGGAAAATTAGGAAGAGTTTGGAGAAACTTTAAAAATCTTTAAAAAATAATACAGTAAAGTCTCGATAATTGGTGCATGGTTTAATTCGAAAGTCTTTTAATTGGTAATTCGAATGCAAATTCTTGTAAATTTGGTATAATTCGCTAACTGTCACTGTACAAATGTTCTTTATAATTCGAAATCACTCGTTAATTGGTAATTGGAAAGCAAAATTGATGCTAATTCGAACAGTTTTAATCGCTTTTAGAGCAAACCCCTGATCCAAATTTCGAAATTGACCATCAATAGACAGTAAACAATTTTTAAACAAAATTCAGTTGAATTTTTTAAGTCAGACAAATCGTTTTCAATTCAGTAACATTATTCATGAATAGCCCATTTTACCAAATTTTGGAAACCTCATGTACCTAAAATCTGAATTCTGAATAATTTTTGTCTAAATCATAATTAACGCAAAATTTTCGAATTTTCACATTTTAGCACGTTGAAACATTCAAATTATTTAAATTATTAGCAATTAACAATTTTCATATTCCATTTTGATCTAATTCAATCAAATATATACATTTTCAAATAGTCTCGATAAATGGTAATTCGAAAATTTTTTAGAAATTGAGGTCCCAAAAATTTCGAATTAACGAGACTTTACTGTATGATCAAAGTATCTTTTAACATCATATTTGTCATCATTCAGCACCAGTATTGTGTAACAGTCCGGTAAATTTATTTATAGAAATACACGAACATGCATACATTTTTTTTTTTTAAGTAATTCTAAAAGGTCAAGTCAGTTGGAGTTAGTGGAACAAGAATGTTGTGAATGTCTGTCTGTCCGTGTCGCATCGTCATCCACGCAGCATTCACTCAAACATTGAGTCTTCAGAAATTCTCGGAAAAACGTCTGCTAACTTACTATTTAACGGCTTCTTTACGATGCTTGGTCGGATAATAAAGAGAGAAGTTAAAGGGGGCATGAAGAGGGAGATGAATGTTGTCATGTTCTTAGAAGAGTATGCAATAAGTTTGTTTCCCCAATTGTTCATTCTTTTTGTATACAATTTGTATATTAACATTATTGGAAAGTTACTTTTCTCAACGCCTACGAATTTTCCTCATTTCCACATTCATAAAAAATATCTCGTCTGCCTCTCTTCCCGCACCCCCCTTTTACTACATTTTGGTATTTTTGTTGGTAACATATGAATGGATATATAAATGAAAATATCACTGAAAAACGTAAGTAACCGAGAGAGGTGTTTCGATTGAAGCTTTAATTTAAAAAATCAGAAAAACAGCTTAAGAAAAATATACTAACAGTGTAAAAAATTAAAGAATATTAAGAAATTTATAAGATTGCACTATCAAAATATAATTTAGCGCTAAACTTGATTTATTCGAATAATTGATTTGAGGAGTTTCACACTTTGATATAAAATTTGCCTTTTAAATTCACAATTACTGTTTAAAAAAATTCATAGCGCCATCTAGCGATCGTTTCAAAATTTGGGAGTCATTCATAAATGTTGTGTTATTCATCCATGTTCAGCATACTCAATATTATCTGAGGTGTACCATCAATTGTGAATAAACTTGAGCAATCAAATTGGTGGGGTTAGTTAGAGTAACTCAATGTTATTTTTAGGGCACTCTGTTCGTCGTTTCTCGGTCATGATCATTTATTTGATGATGATTATGTCATAGACACAAGACAAAAACTAGCTAACTAATAAGTGACACACGAATCCAAGTTGATCACAATAGTCATGGTAACTAACCACGCACAGTGAGATCGTTATGCTTAACAGATAAGGGGACTATTCACATACGTAATACGCACAATCATGATGAGCTCAAGTAATCGTTTGAACCAACAAACAAAACCTGAGCACCTGTATAATTGTTTTAACAAACTCAACTCGAAACATGTAAACCTCACACGCATCAAAAATTTAATAATGTAACAAAGTATGATTGATCACTTTTCCACAAACCATTTAACCCGAGTAGTAAACTAGATAAATCATTGTAGATAAAAAATGTTCAAACCAAGAAACAATGAATGATCTGTGAAAACGTTTTTTGTTACCAGTTAATTACATAATTTCCACCTCAGCCCAACACCAACATGACAATAATAACATACAACCCAATGTAACATCAATGACGTAATGTATAGTAACATATGCACAACATGCATTGATTGATTAGTTCGGTAACGTGTCGTGATGTAATTCAATAATAATTATTTTGTAATATCTAGTATTAAAAAAGTAGACCTTTTTTAAGAAGATCATGAAGTAAATTTTCAATTAAAAAATAATTTAAAAAAAAAATGAAAATTAAAATATGTCTAGAGATTCCAGACTACTTTATCTAAATTGAATTCTTTGTATTAATCCACGCATTTCCAGTAAAAATAAATTACTGTAACCATTTGTTTATTAGTTTCTTTTCGCACAAATCGCCAGTGGTGGTCTAAATGTTTTCTTGCAATCACTCACAATAATCAACCAATTCCCTCTTGATAATCATTATTTTCACTTTCTCTATTCTTCTCAGTTCCACGCCCACTTTTCCTTTCTCCTCTCTCCAGTATTGAGTTGAAAATAAACTGGATAAATTAGCATTAAGCAAAACAACAGAGGTAACAAAATAATTTGAACGAGAAGGGCAATAAAAGAGTTAATGATAAACACGTGAATATAGTAATGACTGGAGTGAGGGTGGAATTATAATGAAGGAGATGAAAATAGTCGATTAATGCTCAAACCATAGATTGGACAAGGAAATGTGTAAAACAATGGAAAATACACAAATTAACTATAATAACCAAAAAGCTGTTACAGAACGAGTTAATTGAACAAACCTTAAACTAAAGACTATGAGTCAATATATTTATAGATAACAATAACTCAAAAATATAAATTCGTTTATGAACCCCCCCAATTATTTTTTTTAAAATCAATATAAACCTTTTTGCAGACGTTAACTTTGTAAATATTGTAATTTATAAAATAAAATTTTCATATAAACAACTTTATTGCAATTTTGGATTTGATTTCGCAATAAAATTGAATGATAGTCATTTAAATTAAGGTCAATTCTGTGAAATATAGAAAAAGAACAAACATTAATCATAATGGGAGGACCAGTGAAAAAAGAACATGATTTGTCTGAATCGAATTAAATTAAAAATGATTTTTATTTGAGAAACTATAGTTAAATTAATTAAAAAATAAACTTACTACTTATATTAACCATTTATAGTCATCTACTCTATCTATGTACTCGACAAGGTTCAAGAGCAAAGTTTCTTCATAACGTTTAAGACTTAACTCAACCAGAATATTCCTTCATTGAGATTTATTTTTAATTAACTAAACTAATCCTTTATAATATACGAGTATAAATGTATATATTGTAATGTGCGAAAAAAAACAGAGTAACCTAGCATTTTAACATGAAGGAACATAACATAAATTTGTTTTATGTTGTATAATTTACAAAACCCCCTGCAATATAAATAACTTAATTACGCAAAGATTTTATGATTGCACAGAATTGTATAATTAAGTAGGACAGAAAAGTTAATTAATTGTAGACATTAATCACAGGAGTTGGGTGATTCATAAATGGGGGCAACCTTCGCGTATTAGATCTTAAAGAATGATCTGCTAAATTTTTTTCTAGATTTTGCTCAAAAGTTTGATTCAAAAATTAAAATGTCTCTTTATTTATCATCTTGACTATCTGACCTTGATTAGTACATAATGTTTATGCCAAATTGTTATTATTTGTTAATGTTATTTGTCTGGTTTGTTATGTCTGGAAAGTTAACAAGCTTTGACTATGACACGTTTAATATGAACAAACATTGTGCAAAACAATCAAACACACTCGATACACACAAAAGAGAAAGGAGAAAGTACTACGCAGTACTACATTTACTTTGTTGTTGTGTCTGGAGTGGAGACAGAAAATTTAGCACACAAAAACTCAGAGACCAACATACGAAACATAGTAGAACGCAACATTACAAAAATTAGATCAAGGATCTTTTAACCAGACGCCGGGCACCATTAAAAAGAACCTAAACAAGAAAAACTGAATTGTGTCTAGCATCTCCTTTTATGGTGCCAAAAATATACAACATTTATTTTAGCGTTTAAAATACTAAACGAGAACTTTCCTGCAATGCATTTTAATTACAAAATAATTTTTTATATTCACCCAATGCACCAATAAAAACGAACTCTTTTAAATCAAGTTTGTCCCAAATTGTCTAGATCACTTATCATTTACCAAGAATAGAAATGAAGGGTAATAAATTTTGGCATTATTTATGGTGGAAAAAATTTGAAAATAAATTTTTAAATTTTAAACCATGATTAAAAATATGATTAATTTTGATTGAAAATTCTAAAAACATGAAATTGGTAATTTCTAAAATAAAATTTATTTTTTTGAAACAATACAAAGAAAACTTTAAAATTAAATTGACTAAAAACCATAATTTGAGCATGGTTTTCCAAAAAGTTCAAAATTATTCAACCTTTTTTGAAGATATAAGTAGAAGCAATAAATTAAAAATTTTGTATCAATGAAATAGATAACTATCTAAGCAAGCCATTAAATCATTTCAAATCGTCATGCAAATCAAGTTCACTCAACAAACAAACAAGGACGGTATATTTATTTTACCAAACGAACAAATATAAATTCATACCGGAAATTAGTGTGCGACAGAGTTGCGCAATGACGACGGTGGAGTATGGACAAATGACACAACGAAACATACGTTCATTGATAAATGTCACAATCACGTCACTTCACTTTCATAAAACGTGCCCAAAATCACGATACATCACAACATGACGAACAGCACTAATGACATATCAAAAATGTACAAACAAATGTCAATCACATTCGATAATATTCAAAATGTTCATCATGCTCATTCTTCAAATATTTCAATATCCAATTTCACTTTTAATGTCCACCAATTAAACCGATCACATTGCACACGCGTTAATGAGTCACATCACTTTGAATAGTTGTGCAATGGAGCACTAATTTCATGAGACCGTACAATGAACGGTCTAGTGATTGATCAGTTGCGATGCAAATTGGTTGTACGCAAACGGATGCATCAATGAGCAATGCAATCTGTGCAATACTAAGTGCACACAGACTAGCGATGATTAACTGTTTTGGCGGGAACGAGATATGTACGCAATAGGTGACATGTACACAGTACACAGGTACAATATGACGCATGCGTAGAATAGAAAGAAACATGTGTACGTACAAAAATATTGAAACAAAAACAAAAGAAGAAATGACAGATGAAGACGAGCTGAGAACATTCGAGAAACACGAGAAATGATGCAATCGTTAGAGAAAGTTGAATGATTCTTCAATTACCTGGTGAAACAAAAAAAAATGATAAATGAACTTTCACTTAAAATCAATTGAAAATGAGTTAATGAATAATTAATATATGAAATTATAAAAAAAGATTAGTTTTCAATCAATAGATTTTTGATAAATAGATGAAGATATCATTGAAGATTGTATTTAAAAATCACATAACCGTTGAATAAATGGAAGGTTTAGGAGAAAATATATCAACAATGGCTGTTCACTTGTTCACCTGTGTTTATCAAACAGAATTTAGTCAAAATGGCGCGCAATTTCTACAATACGACGCAATGAGTTGACAAAAAAGATTGTAGTGCAGTGTGGTTGTAGAGTGGTGGTTTGTACAGCTGTACTGCTGTACAACCCTGTACGACAGTGAAACTGGTTTAGGTTGTACCGAGGGGTGATGAGCCTCTACTGTACAATGTACATGTACAACAATACAACTCATGAGACTGTCTGTGTGCCTACTAACACACTTTCGAACGAGTGCATGTGCATTGGGTGGGACATGGAACCGATTGATTAATACATAAAAGAGATAAATTTTAAATTGACTCTAATATTATATTTTGTCTCAAAGATAAAAACAGTTAATTTTTTGGTATCAACAAATGATCTTATTGTTTAGAGAACGGTTATTTATTGAACCACCTTGTCCATCAAAGTGCAGTACAATTAAGTTGCGAAACAGATACGATTACACAAACGTTTACTATTTGTAGTGTAGAGTTGATTGAGTACTTTCAGTTGTACTGGATATTTCATTGATAATAATTGGAGCATAATGTGGAGATTTTTAAACCCACCAAATTGCTTTTCAACTCATTTACATTGGGCTCCAGTCTCTCTAGTAGTAAAGTACTGCAGTACATATCCAAACAAGTTCATTTCGACTCGAATGTTTATCAACAAATCCAATCAAGGTCAATGGCGCCCAGCTCATGGACGTCACCCATTCGGTTACCAAGAGAATATATGAGAGTGTTAATTGGTGTGCGCATGCGTATGAATGTGAGAGAGAATAACTCCATGACTGAAAACTGCATATATACCGGCAAAGTAATGACATTCTGTCGCAATTTTGTTTGTTTGATCACAAGTCTGGTTGAACGTAATGGCGCCTTGACACCCCTATACAGATCGACTCCACCACAGTCTGCCACTACTACTAGTGCAATACACACCTGCATGTATTATCTGCGCATGCGCACTCGTTGCTCAATCGCCCTCTTGACAACAACCGATTGAATGTTTAGTCGGGCGTCGTACTGTTAGCCAGTCTCCAGCAAACAGCACTACAACTGCACTGTACGACAACTCACCGTACATCACTATCACTTTATGTACGTCAATGCAGTAGAATGGCGCCCAGTACATTCGCGTCATCTGCTTTACGAGGAAATGCCACAGGCACTGAGGAGTGCTCATTGAAATTTTAAAATTGGTAATTGAATGAGACGAGAGAAATCATGTAGAGCGATTCATGAGTTGCGAAAGCCCATGAATAGTGATTTAATTCAATTGAATAATGTTGTACATAATAACTTCAAGATTGTTCAATGCCAAATGTACTCAATTTTCTTGAAAAAACACTAACAATCTGTTACCTACATACCTCAATGCGTACACCTGTAAAGTATTGTCAAGTTCATTGCTTCAATGTTGCTGTACAGTTGTACACTGCTCTATGTATCACATTAATAAGTAACATTCTTCACATATTTGAGGATATTGTCATAGTAAGCGGATTGCAATGTGCTAAACTAATATGGATACAAATGTCGTGATTAATTTCAGCTAAAAAATTATCTAAAATGTAGAAAACAAATTTACTTTAAATCAGCATCTAAATTTATTAAACCACCAACAAAGTAATATAATATTTAACTACAATTTAAAAACAAAAGTAAAAATATTTTTATTTAGACCTTTCTAATTATTAGTTTCGTTTTCCAAATGAATAAGTTTATATTATAACCTAAACTCCACCAACAGTATCACACATCCATTCAATGTAACACTCATTCACCTCCACCACTTGTCTCAGTATCTAATCGTGCCACAGTCACCAGACTCGAGCACATGTCGTCCATGTGCACCACTCCATGTATCAATCATGTGCTCGATTAATAAGTTGTATCTATTTACAAATTGCATAATTATTAAGTATATCTCATAATATTTTTTGTATTTTCAACCAAAAAATGTTTGTAATAAATTTCTTTCTTGGTTACGTTAAGGGCTGATTTACACTTAGATGTAAAAATCTTCACAAATAAAAAAATTACCGGTAACCACATCAACAATTTCAAATCCAACAAAGGCAATACATAAAGATTAAATCTAAAAAATAGAATAGGAATAATAAGGAAAATATGAATACGAAATTATTTATTTTCTTTTAGTAAAATAATTATTTTATTTTTATTTAGAAGAATTGATTCGAGCACTTGAGGTGTGTTGGTTTGAAAGAGGTTTGAAAAATTGGCGCAACAGGCAAGTGGCAGTGTTGCATGTTGAACAAAATAAGTAGGAAAATTTGGAAAAAAATGACTTATCAATATGATTTTAATAGTTGACTTTGCTGGATTGACTAAAATTTAAACATGTGTCAAATAATCAATTATACATTCATTCAAAATACTGTTTGACATAATTCCTAGTTACTGTATTTGGCACAGAAATGCAATGAGGAGAAGTGAATGATGATGTGTTGAGAGGTGGAAAATGTTTTATTTAGTTCCTAGAAAGATCTTACAACAAGTCGAGTTGCACAAGTCTTGATGATTTCACAAAGCCTTGTTCACGTTTTCAGTATATGTTGAGAGTGTGCACTCAAAATGTAGAATGTGAGTGAGAGTGCAGTGCTGTGCCATGTGAGTCGAACTGTGGTGGTGCCACTAGCAGTGCACTCACTCAGATAGAAGTGCAGTGGGGATTGAAAGAGTTGGGGGTTCAATAGATTTGTAGGAAATAATACCATAAATCAATTTAAAAATTTTAAAAATTACCTTTAGCATTACAATTCTGAAACGTCCAATAAAATTAATTTTTTACAAATCATGAAATAACCGTAAATATACATTTTAATGAGAAACTTTTAATTAATCTTGCCCTTAAATCGTGACAGAAATTTAATTTTAAAAAAATAAAACAAAAAACATATAAAAGATTTTTAGATTAAAATGTACTTTGTGAAAGATACCTTTTATTTTGCATGTCATGTATCGTGAAATATATATATGAACTCTGTGAATTAGACTTTTAAATTGCGCGTTTTTTGAGAAAATTAATTATGAAAAGTTTTTTGAGCTATTTTCAAAGAAATAAAAACACGTACTTTAAGAATATTCTTTTTCAATTTATAAACAAATATAATCAAAGACATTCTGACACTTAGTTCGAGCCAAAATGGGTGTGGCATAGCAATGTTCCTAAAATATATTCTATTTATTATTTTTTTAGTATTTAACAACAACAAAATTCCCGGAAAGCCCGAGTGTATTTGTAGTGCAGAATAAGTGAAGGGTGGACAACAACAAGTGAGACAGAATAATGACTTGGTAGGTACTGGTGCAGTGGTGTCGATATGTCTACCATCGAAATAGATCGTGAACACATTGCACACATCCTGTAAACAACCCTTTCGCCCTTACCTTTGAACGTTGAACGTGCCTCTCCCCTGAGCTGTGGCTAATGTCCATTCACTGCACCATTCACCACCTCAACCTCAACCTTCCCCTTGCCAACAGCATTTCATATAAATCTTCACTTTTTGGTCAATTTACCTTTGAAATACTGAAGAAACAAGCCAACTTCACCTTGATCTATTCCTAACGTTCTTGTTTACCACATTTGGCAAACACACAAAGAGTCATTAATAAATGACAGTACAAATATGAATATGAAGTGAAGAGGGTACATTTAAGCTACCGCACTTAATGTACTCATTTCGTACTAAGCTTCCGCAAAGTTGTTTTGATTTGTTTTATGTACAGGGTGATCGACAATGTGACCAAAGATCGGAAATTAGTGAGGTGATCAATTGAAATATGGTCAGAAACATATCTCTCTTTCATGTTTATTTCGCACCTTTATCTTTATCGACGTTGCGCCACATGACGCCCAAAATCAGACACTTTCGAGTGCATTGGTAAGGACAGTGAGTTTAATGTGCGCCCTTGAGACATGTCGAAACGAGGGATACACAGAACTGACTGTGTTGATGTGTGCGAGTCACGTGATGCAACATTTAAAGATTGGTGAGCAAGCTGAAAGTACGGGTTGCTGATAGATTAATACATTCATTAGTGACGAATCATTACACATATAAACGCAATTTCCGAGAAACTAAAGTACAAAATGAACAGTCGTTTCGAGGAACACAAAAATTCATTCAGCCAAGTAATTAAATTTGAAATACAAATATTGTTTTAACGTGCAATAACGCTTTTTCTGAATGTTACCTTTAATTAAAGCGATATTTTATCTCCTGTAAAAAATAACAAAATCACTGACGTATGTAATTTACTCGCAAACTTTACTTTACATTTCTCAAGTTCAATCAATCTCAATCTGATTTCACCACTCAACAATCCATCTACTTCATAATATCAGCACTTTTAAGGTATTGTAGTGGTGCGCTTCCACAGTATATCAATTTTTCCTCTTAATTTAATTAATCAACGTAATGCTATATCATATTTACCTTTTTAAAATATCGGTTAGTAAAAAAATATAAAAGATATTCACGTAGGATGTACAACTTCTTACGTTAATCACATTACGTTGATAAAAATTAAAAACAATTAAATAACCCACTTCTCCATATACAAAATGCAAACCCACCAATTGTGAGTACCAATTGTGACCTTTAGCAATCATCAGTGACATGTCGTGTGAACTATGTCCATCACGAGATAAAAGACATGTTCGATGTGACAGGCACAAGGCACATTTGCTCACAACAACACAAATGGTATACTACTGCTGTCTAATAAAGGGTGAGGTCGCATGCTTGTGTTCAAAATTTAATTCCAACCAAAATCTATAATTAATTTTAAAATTACATATTTTCCGAAAATTGTAAATTTTACCGTTGAATATGGTCATTGAATTTTGAAAAAAGGTCAAATTTATTATCTAGTATGATCTCCAATTTGAGTAATGTTTACTAAAATGATTAAGCAAAAAACATAGGTTGTTTGTGTAAAACCCACAGACTCGATCTCACTTCCGATTGACCGATATGACAGATTAGTCGAAGTGTGGGAGAGGGAATTTGGAGTTAATGGATTTGAAGTTGTTTGTTTGATTGTAACAAACAGAGATTAAACATGAAGATAAGAGATGAGACATGTTTTGAATGAAAAAATAAACTAATTTTTTAATGTTAATAAAATTAAACTTAACTTTAAATCCGGAACATTGGCATGATTATTAATCATTGATTAAATGTGATATCATTTGAGTTTTAAGAAAAAAAATTCAATCCATCCTAATTCTCTTATACAAAGAAGAGGCGCATGATGTAACTAACTACCATCTTACGCCCAATTTCGAAATTTCTGTTCACAAATAACGTGATAATTAATCTGTGTTTTCATAGAAGTAAAAGTGGATAATCATTATGAACAGTTCTATAAAATCATTATTTTAGCGCTTTTGGATGCATTTTGGGGTGAATGTTTTTGTTTTGAAATATAAAAACACCAAGACAAGTAGTGAAGTGTCTTGAGTAAGCACACTCGGAAGCACTTAGCCATTCCAATTGGAATTTTTAAAATAATAAAACAGAAATTCCAAATTTAATTTCATAAAAAATAAAGACCTTTTAAATTCCGGACTAATCAATATTCAAGAATATTGTTTTGATCATATTTTCTGAATAACATTTTCACACTCTGTGTGTGTAAAAATCATTGTTTCATGATAGAATCAAAACCCATGCACAATTACATCAAACAGACAGATTCGTTGAAAGTGTTACTTTTCAATTTTAATCAATGATTTAAATTTAAATTCAAAGTGCCAATCGAGCAATGTAACTAATATGGAGTTCGTTCTTAGTTGGTTTGATGAGAGTTGGCGTCATGTCACCGGATATCCATCTAATTCGTCTTCTTCCATTACGCCCACTCATTCAACACAAATCATTACGTAAGTGCAGAAGCTAAAACAAGAAATTTAAAAAAACAACAGTCTAAACAAAATCCTAGCATAAATTTGCTCATTTAATTATAATTAAATCAAATAATTTTTGTATGAAGCATAAAAGTAATTTAAAACGGAATTTTTGAGCGATTTTGAAGAATATTAAGGACAGACGCGGGTAACGTCCTCTATGAATGGCCCTTTAGCTCAAATCTATAGATTTGACTAGATGATATTTGAAAGGTTACTTCTCCTTTAATATTTGACCGATTGTGGCATATTATAGTTTAAATTAAAGATAAATTGATTGGCTTTAACGGCATCAGAAAACATTTATGAAAATATTTATTATTGAGAATATAGATAAAAAAAATGTAAAAAAGTATCATATTTTGAACACTTTAAGATGAACTCACGATCAGATAAGATAACATTTTTAAAAATGTTTTCTGTCCGCCAAATAGAGAATCTTATTACCTTTAATAAAAGCCCTGGTTCAACAAAATCGGACCAGTTTTGTAGGAGAAGAAGCAAAAAACAAAATGCAAAGGTCTTGATTTGCAGTAGAAGGGAAAAACTAAAAAGGTATGCATTGGCCGGTAGAGGGCAAATGCGAAAAGTGCATCTAGGAAATGTGGTTTTTTGTGACTTTTTTGTCGAAATATTGTTCTAATTTTTTGTAAGATGATAGATAATGAGATAACCGATAACTTAAGATATTAAAATAATTTGAAATTTTTAACGAAAAATTGAGCCGCGACTTGCCTTAAACAAATTATCATATTTGCACCGGATTAATTAGATTACGTAACAAACTTGTTAGCCCTATTGACCTTTCCCCATCAATCATTTTGTTTTTGATCACCTTCAAGTTCACATTTTCTTTCTTCTCGATTTGATTGTTCAATTTGTTTTTTGTGTAACATAATCTCAAGTGAACATGACCAATCCTTAATGTTTGATACCGAACATAATCGAAGCAATCCTCGTAATTAAGTGTGTGGGCGATTGTAGTTGAAGATGAAAATTTGATTTGGATTATTCATTGGAGAACTTGTTCATTACAATAAGTTAGATAATTGATACGTAAACCATTCATGAAATAAGTGGCCATAAAGATGAAAATTGATCGATTTGGATATGAACAAGAAAAAATAAATACTAAACGACAAATAAATGTTCATGAAATTAACAAGTGGATTAGTGGGAATTATTGGTTTGATTGTATAATATTGAAACTACAAGTTTCCAAGTGAAAAATTTCATCAAATATAAAATGAATTTAAAAATATTTTGAGTTTACCTTGTGGGATCACTAAATATGTTCAATTTAATTTTTAAAAGGTTAGTTTTTTAAAGGATTTGACAATAAACGAATTTAATCCAAAATCCCATTTTAACCCCTCAACGTTGAATACGTGTAAAACTGTCGAATCTAACATATCAGATTGCTAAAAAATAGCAAAACATTCATATACGTAAACCATCACAAAACAATTTTTCTTTTGTTCAAAGTTTTGAAAAAGAAAAGATAGAAAAGAAATTAATAAATGATTGACTTGTTGTTGCGAGTTGTGAAGAAGTGAACAAGTTGATTGTGTCTCCAAATGCATTAAGAAGGGAATAAGTTTGAGTTGGGAATTGTGAACTCGAGTTAATTGTTTGTTGATGGATGTTGGATGAAGGTGAAATGGGGGTGATATAAAATACAGTGATATACTATGGGTGAGTGAGATGGTGGGGGTGAGGGGTCAAGTGGTAATGTGACATTAATGGTGAGGTAATTATTGGGTACAGGCAATTAATGGTGGAGGGTGAGATGGTAGATAGAGGCAAATCAAGATTTATGTGTTAAGTGTCTGAGTCACGCGTGCGGTACAGACAAAACAAATCGAAACAAACACTATTTATTTGTTTCTATCTAAAGGAGATTAAGACATTAAGACAAAGTGGAGATTGGATTGAGGATTAGATAAGACAGGTTAGATTGAGGTGAGTTGGGCAAAGTGGATTTTAGAGGCTCGGTATTTTTCAGAAATTTGACATCATGCTATTTATGAATGACTCAATTTATAAGTTAATTTTTGGTTACATATTAAAATATCTCCACTGCCAACTCATGTCCCTTGATCGATCACATGACAAGTCAAGCTAACGGGTTTTGGTTTGTAAACAGTAGGTTTGTTATTGCATAAAACATTATGCAATAAAAGTATTTAGTTCTCATTAATCAGAGCATGGCGCCCATTCACAAATATCAAGAAAATTCGGAGTCTGTAAAAACATACGCCCGGCGTCATCCTAATTCTCTTACAAAACATTAAAAGAGAAGCGCACCATGTAACTAACTGAAACTAACTACTATCTTACGCCCAATTTGGGAGTAATTGTTCACAAATAACGTGATAATTAATCAGTGTATCCATACAAGTAAAAGTGGAGAAACATTATGAACAGTTCTATAAAGAGATTATTTTAGTGTTTTTGGATGCGTTTTGGGATGAATGTTTTTGTTTTGAAATATAAAAACATTAAAACTGAACAAGTAGTGAAGTGTCTTGAATCACACTCGGAAGCACTTAGACATTTACAACTACAACATTCACTGGTCAGCAAAAACAAATCGAGAGATTTGAGAAAAACAAAAAAGAGGCATTTGTAAAGAAAATATAATTGTGTTATAAAATTAAAAAATTAAATTTGTTACCTTTGAAGAAACGATGGAAATTTAAAAAGAAATAAAAACTTGTATTCTGCGGTCCACGAGTCCACAAGATAATTAAACCTCATAAGAATATTCTCTGCATCACAAAAAGCATTAAAAACATTAAGCTAATCTGTTAATCACGGACTTATTGTTTTAAAACACAGAATTTTATCCAAAACATTTATATTTTGTAACTTTAAAATTCCTCACTTGTTCAATCATTAATCATTCGAGTTTGTTGAACTGGGCACATAAATACATGAATAAAAGACCATTAGTTGAAATAAATATAATTTTAACCTGTTAATAAGGAATGGCAAGAAAATAATGATAAAATTATTCATGATTTTAAATCCAAGTATTTTTGTTATAAAGTTCTTCACAAAATTCTTCACAGCCTTCATGACAAACAGAGCAGGTATCACACACTAATGGATTGCAAGTTCCTGTTTTGAAGTTAAAGACATTCAAATTAACATACAAATTAAATTCGAAAAATCAATTTATTTTCTAATTCATGTTAGTAAAAACTTTGCTGTTTCAAAATAAAATGTCAAATCATTTACTCTTAACACAAACAAGCGCAAAGCATCTCGATTAGTCATATCTCTTTTCATTTTTCATTGTGAAATTCAAACAAATGACATAGACAAGAAACACTAAAGCAAGGACAGGTTTTCGTGTCACTTCACACAAACAGCACAAATGTAAATGACCACATGTAACGTAAATTGCACTTTTGTTCATACTCAAGTGACAATGAATGAATCTCTAAATGTACTTTCGAGTACATAATCCTTGCACTGGACAGTCCCAACTAAATATGCTTTTCTAAGCAGCTTGTCCAAACACACATGTTGTCATAAAGTTAGATCAAATAAATTGACAAATTATGTGAATTAAAAATTGAGATTTACCTTTTTTGCTTTGATTTGATTATCTAAAGTACAGTAAAATCATTTTGAAATTTATATGAAATTTAAATAAAGATCAAATAATAAAATTTTTTATAGCATTGAGGTATTGATTTAAATTATTATAATTTTAAAAACCTGTTTAATGACGAACGATGAGGAAGGTGATGCAATTTTTTTGAATATTGAAAAATAAAAAAACTTTAAAGTATATTTTAATATAATATTTGTATTAATCAACACGAGCATTGTGCAACAGTCGGTAAATTTATTTATAGAAAGCACACATTTTTGCGTAATTATAAAAGGTCAGGTCGTTTAAGTTAAGTAGTCAAGAATGTTGTGAATGTCTGTCTGTCCGTGTAGCATCATAATCTACTCAACATTCACCAAACATTAGTCTTCAGTAATTCACGGAAAAACGTCTGATAACTTACTTTTTTTTCTTACGAAGATGCTTCATCGGGATAAAGAAGGAAGGTAGAGTTAGAGGGGCATGAAGAAGGAGATGAATGTTGTCATGTTATTAGGAAAGTATGCAATAAGTTTGTTTATACTTTTTGTATTTAATTTGTATATTAACAATAGTAGTAAGTTACTGTTCTCAAATAATCTTCTCATTTCCCCATTCATAAAAATATCTCGTCTGCCTCTCTTCCGCGCTCCTTTTACTACATTTTCGTATTTTTGTTGGTAACATATGAATGAACATTCCACTGCAATAGTGAGTAACCGAGAGGTGTTTCGATTGGAGCTTTAATTGTATAAATCTGAAAACAACTGAAGAAAATATAATAACATTTACATATTTTTGATCGATAAATTTAAACGAGAAAAACTGACTGAAATTGAATATTTAATTAATTAAATGACATAAAATTACCTTTTAAATCCATAATTAATGTTTTTTATAAAAATTCTAACGCTATCTAGCGATTATTTTATAAATTCGAAGTCATTCATAAAATGTTCAGCATACTCAATATTATCTGAGGTGTATCATCAATTGTGAATAAATGTTGAGTAATCAAATTGATGGGTTAGTTGGTAACTCAATGTATTTCTTAGTGCACTTTGTTCGTGTTGTCCTCATGATCATTTGTGTGATGATGATTATGTCATAGACACAAGACAAAACTAGCTAACTAATGAGTGACACAAAGCCAAGTTGATCACAATAGTCATAACTAACCAATGCACAGTAGATCGTTATGCTCAATAGATAAGGGACTATTCACACAATACGTAATAATCATGATGAGCCCAAGTAATCGTTTGAACCAACAAACAATAACCTAAGCACCTACATTTGTTAACACAAACTCAACTCGACACATCATTAGCCTCACACAGCATCAAAAATTAAATAGTGTAACAAAGTATGATTGTCCAAATTTAAATGGACCACCGTAGTAGGGAACTAGATAAATCATTGTAGATAAAAATCTAATTCCATGAAACAATGAATAGGTGATTTGAGAAAGTTTTTTTACCAGTTAATTTTCACAAATTTCGATATCATTCCAGCACTAACATGATAACATTAACATCAATGACGCATCGTCCAAACATATGCACAACATGAATTGATTGATTGATTCGGTAACGTGTCGTGTGATGTCTATGAAATGAAAACAGAAAGATTGTTTTATAAATGACGTAATGTATCATGTCATAACAACAAAAACATGAACACGAGTCGTAAATGAGCATCATCATCATCATGTTCCTCTTTAGAGAGCAAAGCATAACCATCCTTTTCTATGTTAATGTTCTCATTTTCTCTCTTTCATGTATGGAGTCAGAAGACTGAGTCTGTAAGCTTGTTCGTGTAATCTCAACACAATATTCTATCTATATATTCTCCCCTACTCGATAATTCAATAAATAACCCTCAATAGTAATTTATATCCATTATCAATACTTTTACGTTCAACTATTAAAGTTAGGTGAGACTCGTGTCTTTTCTTTTATAAAGTATACGTTCAAACACAGGACTATACCATTCATCTTACAATTTTGTTAGAACTATGCGTTTTGGAATGGAGTAAATCAAATTATTATCACAAATAAAACATTGCATATAAATTGGCTTAATTTTAGTAAATTTGTTTACCTATTATCATGTTTATCAATGTGTTAATGAATTAAAAAATAAGGGAATTTCATGTGGCAAATCAAAGCATGTCCAATATATTAAATTAAATTTCTACACGTGTTCCGTTGTAAGAGCTAATATTGGGGTTATAGAAAAGAGAACTTAAATAAGTTTTAACCTTTTAGATTATACTTCCTATCAAATTATCACGGAACATATGGGAAAATAATTTTTTTATCCAAAAGATTGTAAAAATTTTCTTATGAAAGCGTTTAGAAAAACTAGAGAGATCATATTATTTCTGTATTGAGTTATCAACAAGTGAACACATGGTTGCGCACAAACAATTTAGTATGCGCAATGCGCATATCATCTAGATGTGACCATTACCAAATGAATTAGTTTCCATAGGTTTTGTGCTAATTTGTCTCTACTTTTAATCGACATTTAATGTATCTCATTGCTTGCTACTTGATACAATGTAGCTACTTCATATTTCGTGATGATTAAGATCATTAGCTAGAAAGGGGTAATTAAGGAAAACAAATGATACAACTAGTTGCACCGAGAATCATTAGCTGAAGGTAAAAATATGATAAAGGGGTAGGGGCAGATGGGATTAATTAGTTTTTAATAAGTAAAGGGAAAAGAAAGGGAAAAGAACAAAAACAAGTCATCATGTTTTTTACTTCTTCAATTTAAATTGAGTTATATTGAAATTTTTTAACATTAAAGACTTAACCTTTTTTTAAAAAAATTAGTTACATTGAAAAATCTAATAGAAAATCTAATCTAACCTCGTATATCTGTTTACAATAAAAATTTTAAGAAGTTTTTTTAAAAACGTTAAAAATTAAATATGTCTAAATATTTTAAACTTCCTTATCTTAATTAAATTTAATCAATTTTTATTGATCTACATTAATCTAATATACATAAAAACCCAAGTATTTTAACCTTTTATAGAAAGTTATTTATTGTTCTACCAACAAATCTCCAGGGTACTCCAAATGTTTTTTCAACCACACAATAATCAACCCTTCCGGATCATCATCATTGTTCAGTGAACAATGTTCACTCTCTATTCATCACAGAACGTATTCATTTGTTGTCGTTACTCATTCCTTCTCATGATTATCAAAAGTTATGCCCCTTTTACTTTTTTTCTTTCTCCTTCATTGATTATTGAGTAGAAAATGAGCGGAATAAATTAGCATTGAACGAAACAACAGAGGACAAAAATAATTTGAGTGAAAAAAGCAATAAAGAGTTAATGAGAAACACGTGAATATAATGATGACTGGAGTGAGGGTGGAAATGGTCTATTAATGATTATACCATCAACATATAACATTGATCACATTATATTACTAGTCTTAAGTTACGCCGTTGGCGTGAAGTCGGAGCGGCGGTATCGCGAACACTTTCCTTATCAGTTCAGTCATCGATGTGCCATCAGAGTGCAACAAACACACACGTCAACTTATTAATCAATACATATCTATTTAAAATATTAATCATTATTTTTTAAATATCCGGGACATTTGACCTTATGCGCCAAAAAAATAACCAGGTCGTTTTCACCTACACCAGAATTTTTAGTGAAATTTACTGAGAGATCCATTGAACCGTATAGCCTCAATCCTGTACAAAGAATCGTCAAATCAACGGTTCAATGTTTTTGAACAGATACAGTCAATAGTATGGAATTTGTTCTAAGACACAGTGTCACACAAACACACCCACAATGTGAATCACAGCACTATTGTGTGGGTGTGTTTGTCACTGCGCACCCCCTTTGCGCACAGCGGGCGAGCTGTTCGGCGTGTGTGCTTATCTGTGTCTCACTCCCACTGTTGTCACTCAGTCTCTACACATTTCTATACAAAATTTGATTTATTTTTAAAAAATCGCTGCTCCGTTGACCTTTGACCTATGGGCCAAAAGGCACAACTACACCCCAACCAGAACATTGTGTAAAATTTTCAGACCGATCCATTGAACCGTATTGACGCTATCCCTCGGACAAGCGTTTTCCAATTGAGTTGACGGAGAGTCCTCACTTCACTTACTCGCTCGCTTCGCTCGCTCGACGTTCCGCTCCGACAATTAATGATCAAACATAGATAGTTTGATTGAACAAGGAAAAATGTAAAACAATAAAAATTATACAAATTGACTATAATAACCAGAGTGTTACAAAACAAGTTAATTGAGACATTAAACAGATGACTATGAGTCAATCTACGATATTCAGAGATAACGACGTAACAGCGATTGAGAATCCCAAAAATTTCAATAATGTCACAAATTTTAATTTTAAAATCAATTTGAACTTTTTAGCAGATATAAAATCCAAATAATCTTATAAAAAATTCTGGCAAGCCAGGAAAGTAGCTCGACGAAGTTTGATTGTACTAACAAAAATCCACAGACTGAAAAATAATTTTGTTATGGCAAAATATTATTTTAAAAAATTATAAAATATACTAAGGAATTATAAAAAAGTAAACATACGAGGGGCATACAATAAGTTCGAGAAAATGGTCTGTATTTCTCAATTGTTTTTGGTCTAATTTACCATATTGGTATATGATGTAGGGTCACTAGTTCTTAAAAGAAAAAATACCAATTCACATTATTCCCCTGTTTCCTGGAAAAGATAGGATTGTTTTAATAAACCTGTCTTTGGGCCCTCCGTCGAGTTTTGGATTATCTTGGAGATGCTTGAATATTTCGGACTGAAATTTTTTGTGGACGCTTGTCTTGAGGATCCCCATCAGGATTTGTGAACAAAAGTTCCAATTGGATCATTTCCGGAAATATTATTTCCAAATGGAACTTCCGGTTTCCAACCCGAATATCGATTTTTTAATTCACAAATATAACCGTCATAATATAAAAAATATAATTGTGAAAATCTGATCTGATTTAGTGATAAAACAGCACTTTTAAAGTTTTGTTAAAATAGTCGCTTTTGTTTACTGACTAGCTATACATGCGGTTTTGATATCTTATCAAAGCTGTATCTTAGCTATCTCTTATTCGATTTTAACGATCTTGGTATCAAATCGCATTGCCTTTTTCGTCTGAACACGATAGTAATCTCAGATTTAAAATTTGACAAAATTTTCAAACTTTTGGTTGGGATTCGGAAGTTCCAATTGGAACAAGCACTTCCGATTTTCTAAAAATTATTATCAAGCTTGATGAACAATAATACATAGCTAAAACTTGAAAATAATTTTTTTGGGAATAAATATATTCAAATTTTATCTACCGGAAGTTGATCCAATTGGAACATTTTGAACATATATTTTGTCAAGGATCCTCAAAGTGAGTACACACAAAAAATTTCAGTTCGAAATATTCAAGCATCTCCAAGATAATCCAAAACTCGACGGAAGGGCCCAAAGACAGGTTTATTAAAAACAATCCTATCTTTTCCAGGAAACAGGGAATAATGTGAATTGGTATTTTTTCTTTTAGGAACTAGTGACCCTACATCATATACCAATATGGTAAATTGAACCAAAAACAATTGAGAAATACAGACCATTTTCTCGAACTTATTGTATGCCCCTCGTAATTATAATAAAAATTTGCGTTTTCGTATAGATTTACTTGTCAAAAACACCATCTTGAGGCAATATCTACTTGATCCTCACTATGGACTACTGCTTGATAAATCTACTTTGAGGTTCAGTCAAACAAACAAAAAATTAAAAAAGAAATCAAATACCAACTCTTTGTCAAATACAAAACATGTGATCCACGATTATGCCGTTCTGGGTGACTTGTGCAATTGCTGGAAACAGGCAATTTCGATGATACAATTTTACTTGTGAAAACTGGGGAAAGTTGTGCAGCTGAAAGTTGAAAGCTATCCTGGTTGTATCGATCATTTTTTGCATTAATGCTATCAAAGTTTAAACAGTAAAAATCAGAATCAAAATAAAGAAAAGTCAAGATAATATGGTTAAGATCGATATGCATATTGAAGTGTTTGCACAGTATTGAGGTTTATCTATACAAGACTTAGACTTATGTACTCCTCTAACTGATGAAAGTGCCTTATAAAAGTAAGTTGATTTCATTTCAGCGAACTACAGTAATACACAATTTTCACGATTTTCATATATTATTCAGTATCAGCTGGACAATCAAAATGCGCCTGTAAACATTATCAATCTAGTTTTTTCATGTGCAAATTTCTCAATCAATTCGGTGGTCATTGGCCAACATTCTAGAGGTAGCAGTGATACATCAAGCCTGGAACATTAAAAAAACGACACAAACAGACAGCCAGAGTGAGTATCACTAACGCACTGAGTGACTGTATCGACTATTTCCACACCAAAACAGAGTAGAAACAGGGGCCCACACACCACACTCGCGTGAGTAGAAATAGGCGCATCTGTTTACATACAGCAAAATCTGGATCTTTTTTGTCTCATATCTCAGCAACCAGATAACCTAAAAGGCTGATTTTTGAATCCTACAGGTTTTAGATGGGGTGAAAAGGTGTGCCAAGTTTGGTTGCTGGGGGTGTGCAGTAGTTTCTTCTCCCAAGCCTGCAACAGACAGACAGACAGACAGACAGACAGGGTGAAACTATAAGTCTTCGACTTCGTCTCAGCTAAAAATCAACTGCTTTATTGAATTTACAAAATTTTAAAATTCTGTCAAAATATTAAAATATAACAAACATTAATCACAGAATGGAATTCGGGAGAAAATGTTGGAAAAAGTGCACAATTTGGCAATAAATTAAATTAAGTTTATATAAATATTTTTATTGTTTTTTAATAGAAAAATGATTGGGAAATATTAATTTGATTATAAATGGCAGGGTAGGGTGGTGACTATATATAGGCTTACAAAAAAAATTTGAACTAGAAATGTTTGTTCCATTAGATTTGGATTGATTTAATTTAAGAAACTTTAGTTGAATTTAAAAAATAAACTTACCACTAATTTTATAGTTATTCACCCAACAAAGTTCAAGGTCAACGTCTGCTCAGTCTTAAGACTCAACCCAAATTTCAATTCAACCATAATATTCTTGTATTGGGATTTATTTTAATTAACTAAACTAATCCTATATATTATATGATATATTGTAAATGTGAGAAAAAATAATACAGAGTGACCTTTATTAATGAAAATCGAGCAAGAATTTGAATTAATTTTCCATTAAAAACAGAAACCACCCTGTAATATAATTAAGTTAATTAAACAAAGATCTCATGATTGCACAGAATTGTATAATTATTTGGACAGAAAAGTCAATTTATTGTCAACATTAATTACATGAGTTGGGTAATTCAGAAATGATCCAACCCAAAAATAAAATGATTTTTTTCTAAATTTAGCTCAGAAAGTTCAAATTTGGTTCAAAAAATTAAATTACCTGTAAAATAACATATTGAGTATTTTTCTTAATTAATATCTTGATTATAAGACCTTGATTAGTATCCATACAGAATTGTTTTATTTGTAAATGTTATTTATCTGGTTTGTTATGTCTGACTAGTTAAGCCTTGACTATGACACGAATAATATGAACATTGTGCAAAACAATCAAACACACTCGATACACACAAAAGAGAAAGGAGAAAGTACTACGCAGTACTACATTTACTTGTTGTATCTCAGAGTGAGAGACAAATGTCAAGTGCCGGCAAAGTATACCATATGTATGACATGTTCTTTTAAGCGCCATGCGTAAATTTGTGAATTTAAACTATAAACTATACACTTTCACTCACAAACCATTAAATCTCGAATGTGCAACTTTGGATACGACGTAGGGTTTATGTCAGTGTTTTATGTTATATTCAAGAGTCGAGCGTCATATTCCATATAGTACATGTAATATTGCACAACACTGCATGGAATCTCGAACAATTGGTGAACTTGAAGTAATACTCAGAAACTTTAAAAAACAAGGAGAATGTTTTTTTTATTTGAGAAGGCAGAGTTGACAGTGAATGTAACGAAATTTCCCGTTGTTTGATGGCGCCCGGCGTAATCCTTCACTCACTGTTACTATGCGCCTTGATTGAACAGTGAAAGTAAAAGGGGAGGAGAGCGTCATGTTTTATCTATCCTAAAAGAGCAGAAAAAGTGCATTTCTTTTTGCATCACATCACTTCAGTTGGTAACAGTAAAGAGCGATGGTGCACACAGAACCCTCTAGTATTAATACTGGGCGCCATCAAGTACAAAAACTCGCATTTTTGGGCGCATCAAAACGCGAAAATTAGGTCAAGGATCTTTTGCGCAAACCCAGACGCCGGGCGTCAGGAAAAACAACCTAAACAAGAATTGTTGAAAAGTAGAAAACTGGGAGCCATCATAATTTTCTCTCATGATGTTACAACTATACAACTTTGAAATCATCCTACAAAATTTATTTGAGTGTTTAAACTGCAAGGGGAACACTTTGCTGCAATGCATTTTAATTGTAACATGAATTTTTAATTTACCAAATACAACAACACAATTGGTTGCAATCTCTGTGCGCCAAAAAATTTTCACAACCAACAAAAAACTAATCTATACGCAGTACATTATTCATTATTATTCTATTATAGAAAATCATTCTGGACAGCTCAAAAGAATCGAGAATGCATGTTGGTTCATAAAAAATAAATTTATAACTGAACATTACTTTATAAGAACCACTCAGTATAAATCAAAAATTGCCCCTTTGTTTAGACCACTTATCATTTACAAAGAATAGAAATGTAGGGTAGAATATTTATTATGAAAAAAAACTTGAAAATTAAATATGAACGTAAGATCATGATCATTAATTCTATAAAATCAATTATTGAAAATTTATGGATTAGAAAAGAGATCCCTATTTTTTTTTGAAAGTAAAAATTTAGATTAAATAGTTTAACTTCGAACATTCTTCTTAAAATTCAAATTAAACAAAGAATACTTAAAAATTTTATTTATCAAGAATAAAAATTTGAGTTAGATTCCCCCAGATAGTTGAATATTTCACAGTTTTTACCATTCACCATTTTTGAAAAGCGTACAACAATTTACTAAATAAAATGTTAGTATCAAATAAATAACTAAAAACTTACTTAACTAGTACAAATAGAAAACCATTGAATAATCCTCATGTATAAGTCGTCAGGTATATCAATCTCACTCAACATGGAAACAAATACGCAATATTTATTTTTTCAAAACAAACAAATTTGAAATCGTACCGGTAAATAATGTACGCAGTGTTGCACAAATCTGAAGTTGGAGTATGGAAAAATACTCAACGAAACATACTTTCATTGATGAATGTTGAGTAGTAGAAATAATAACTTCATTGATAAATGTCACAATCACACATCAAAACATGTTGAACATCACAAATAACATATCAAACATGTACAAACAAATGTCAATCACATTCGAAAACTATTAAACATAATCATCATGTACATTCTTCAAATATTTCAATATCCAATTTCACTTTTTAAGGTCCACCAATTAAACAGATCACATTATTAATGTGACATTAATGAGTCACATCACATTGAATAGTTGTGCAATGGAGCACTAATTTCATGAGACCGTACAATGAACGGTCTAGTGATTGATCAGTTGCGATGCAAATTGGTTGTACGCAAATGGATGCATCAATGAGCAATGCAATGCAATCTGTGCAATACTAAGTGCACACAGACTGATGATTCGATATTATTGCGGGAACACCACATGTATAGTTGACACGTACATTCACAATATCACGCATGTGCAGAGTAGAAGTAAAACGTGTGTACGCGTAAATTTAAAACAATAACAAAGAAGAAAATATGACAGAAGAGACGAGAAATTGCGAGAAACGTGAGAAATGATGCAATCGTGGGTAAAGTTGAATGATTCATCAATGACCTAGTGAAACAAAAAAAAGATAAATGAACTTCTACTTAAAACCAGTTAGTTAAGTGAGTTAGTTAATGAACAATAAATATATGAAATTATATAAAAAGATTAGTTTTTTTTAAATTAAAAAGATTTTGATAAATAGACGAATATATCATTAAAGATTTTATTAAAAAACATAACCGTTGACGAAGTGGAATGTTTATGAAAAAATATAAACAATGACAATTCAAATCAGTTCACTTGTCTATTTGTGTTTATCAAACATAATTTAGTCAAAATGGCGCGCAATTTTTACAATACGACGTAATGAGTAGACAAAAAGATTGTAGTGAAGTGTGGTTGTAGAGTGGGGGTTTGTACAGCTGTTCTGTTGTACGACAGTGCACACTGAAACTGGTTTTTGGCTTGTACCGAGGGTGATGAGCTGTACAATGTACATGTACAACAGTATACAACTCATGTGACTACTAACACACATACGAACGAGTGCATGCACTATTGGGTGGGACATATAAACTGGTAGATTAATACATAAAACAAAAAAACCTTTAAAATGTCTGACATAGTAACCCAATACAGTATTGTCTCAGTCAATTTATTTTATCAACTAATATTAATAAGAAATTTTATTTATTGAACCACCCAGTCAATCAAACATCAAGTACATTTAGTTGCGAAACAGATACGGTTACTCAAACGTTTACTATTCGTAGCTACGAATGTAGAGTTGATTGAGAACTTTTGGACGTATTGGATATTTCATTGATTATGATGCAAAAATTGTGTTGGAAATAAAGATGGTGGTTAAAGAAATATGTTTACCAGTTAAAAAACAACGATGGATAGAGAATTGAATTTTGCCGGGTTAATATTAAACACATGATTTAACGGGAATCATATAAAAATAATACATTTGATTGAAATTTTATTGAGAAAATTCCTCACGATGTGCAATAGACGCGATATTCTCGATATTGTTACAGAAATAGAACATACCGGAAATAATTATGAGAGAGTTACCGTTGAGAAAAGGTGCAAAATTGAAGAGCTAAACATATTAATTTTTTGAAACGCTTAATACAAGTTTTGCTCAAGTGTAATTCAATTATTGGAATTCCAAGAAAAATCTAAACGTCATTGTTAATTATATATCACCCTCAAAATATGATTTAGCTATGTAGAGAATAAACAGAGTGAAGACAAATTGCACTCAAACTGGGCGTTATTAGGTGGCTCCAAAAAATGAAAAAGTAGACTTTTAAACACTCATTACATTTCACCCAATTCATTTAATTTGAGCTCAAGTCTCTCTAATTATACACACCAGTACATAACCAAACTAGTTCATTTCGAATCGAATGTTTATCAACAAATCCAATCACTGTCAATGGAAATGTGCCAACTCATGTGATTGGACGTCACACATTCGGTTACCAAGAGAATCAATAGGAATGCACGTTAGTGTGCGCATGCGTGGACTTGTGAGAAAAAGAGCATTATTATCGAAACTACTACGCTACATATATAAACCGGTGAAATAATAACATTCTGTCTGGTTACAAGTCTGGTGAACGTAATGGCGACTTGACGCCCCCAGCCAGACACACTTCGACTCCACCGCAGTCTGCCACTACTACTACTACTACTACTGCTCTACACACCTGCATATATCATCTGCGCATGCGCACTCGTTGCTCAATCGCCCTCTTGACAACAACTGATTTAATGTTTAGCCGGTCGTCACACTCTTTTACAGTCTTAAAAACTACAACTGAACTGTACTGTACGACAACTCACCGTACAGCACTTCATTTATGTCAATACGTTTCTCTCCCAATACATTGGCGTCATCTGCTTTTTCTCGTAAATGCCACAGCCACTTTTTTGTGTTAATTGAAATTTTAAATTGTTTATTATAATTGATACAAATGAGAGAAATCATATAGAGTGATTCGTGATTCGCGAAAGCCCATGAATAGTGATTTAAATCAAACATACGTTGTAATGTTCAATTCAATTATTAATAATTTCAATATTGTTCAATGCAAAATGTACTCAATTTTTTGGAAAACACTAACGATCTGTTACCTACATATCTCAATGCACACCACTACTCCTGTAAAGTATTGTCAAGTTCATTGCTTCAATGTAGCTGCACAGTTGTACACTTCTGTTTGCTGTCACACAAATACGTAACATTCTTAACATATTTGTACATATTTGAGGATATTGCCATAGTGAACATTAAAGACAATTTACTATTTTTAAAATGCTAAAAACATTTTCTAATTTTACCTGTCAAAATATTTATAATACAGAAAGACTTGTAACATTTGATATGATCAGATAGGTACTATAATATAAATTTAATCAACCAACAACAAAATAGGAATATGTTTTACCTTTTGAAAAATCCACGCTAATTTTCGATGTGATTGATTGTAAATGTAATTCAAATATAAAAAACTTATTTTTTGGCTATTTCAAAATCGTTTTAACATAATTTTTTATCTTTCATAATCAACAAGTTTATGTCATAACCTAAACTCAACCAACAGCATCACACATTCCATTCTCTGTATCACTCATTCACCTCCACCATTTGTCTCAGTATGTGCACGTGCCACAGTCACCATCATCGAGCACATGTCGTCCATGTGCACCATGCAATGTATCAGTCATGTGCTCAATCAACAAGTTGTAGACATTTACAAATTTCATAATTATTAAGTATATCTCATTATATTTTCAACTAAAATGTATGTAATAGGATTTCTTTCTAAATTTTATGTCAAGGGCTACACAAAGATGTTAAATCATCAAAAATAAATAAAATAAAATTACCGGTAATGATCCCAACAATTCCAAATCCAACAAAGGCAATACATAAAAAATAAATCTAAAAACTAATCCAATCAAGAAAGTATAATCTAATAACTCATGGCGTACATGACATGAGCAAGTGATTGTCTCGTATAAATTGTCAAGTACACTGCACACATAACGTAATCATTTAGTATGCGTAATAATATGTTCGTTAAATAGCTCGACAAACACAACTTCAACCAAATTTACTTCATTCGCCAAGTGAATTCAAGCATGAAACCATATTTGTACGATATTCAGTGTGACAGTACTCAGTGTCACCAAGTGGGGGGTTCAGGATAAAATTGCGTTGAATATCATTAACAAATTCCTACTAACTATTTAACATAATCTAATGTACTTTATTTTTTACTTAAATCGTTTTGTTAAGAAGGTTTATCTTATCACTATGACCACACATACGAATCCTTCTACTGACCTTATGCACTTTCTCTCAATCTTGATTCATATCGCACAATTCCAAAAATCAAATTTACAAATTACATTATAATATTATTTGCATTATTAATTGCATTACAAATTATTAGAATAGTGATTAACCTTTAGATATCATAAACCAGTTTATCTTGGCTAACAAATTCAGCTGCATACAAAATATAATGCAACATGTGAAATTAAGTTTGAGATATTGTTAAAGTACTTTTAATTATACCTGTTAAATAAATACCTATAAAATCAATTCCTTCTAATGCCTTTATTTAATTAAATAAAAATGAGTTATTTTTTCAATCTTCTTTTAGAGAATATTTTGTATGGATAAAATTATCTATAGGAATTCGTAAATTTATACAGAAATATAATAAACCATTTAATCGTGAAATAGGGAAACATTAAATATGTTCTTTAGTAAAGTTATTTTTTAATTTAATCACGTGTTTCATCACAAGAATTGATTTGAACATTTGTACATTGAGGTGTGTTAGAATGTGATTGGCCCAAATGGTTCAATGCAGTTCAGATTGTATAAATAACAAGGAAAACAGATTGATTAATTGAGTACTGGTGAAAATTGCCAATGTAAAACATTGAAAATTAAAATTGAAATGTTGAATTTTGCTGATAGAGATTGAAACATTTGACAAATAACTAATTGTGTATTGATTTAAATTACTACTTGGCTCAGTTTGTCGTCGCTAATTTTGCAAATGCAACGAGGAGAAGTGAATGCTGACGTTATGACAGGTGATAAGTGCTTTTCAGTTAATGAAAAGTTGAGCAACAAATTATTAAATACTACAAGTTTTGATGATTTCACTTTGCTTCGTTCGAGTTTTTTTTGTATATGTTGACAGTGTGCACTCAAAATGTAGAATGCGAGTGAGAGTGCAGTGCTGTGCCATGTGAGTCGAACTGTGGTCGTGCCACTAGCTGTGCACTCACTCAGCTAGAGAGGCGAATGGAGATGATAGAGTTGGTTGTTCAATATATTTTCAAATCGCAGATAACTCAATAGATTTCTAAGAAATATTAGACCAAAAATTAATCCAAAATATTCTACATTTTTTAATTAAAACAAAAAATATTTTAAAGTTACCTTTCTATCACATCGATCGAATTCAGCAACCGGTAAAATAAAAATTGATTAAAAATTAGTAAAATGAACATTTTATTAAGCAACTTTTTTTAGTAGTAAGACATTGTATTGCGAATTTCAAGAAATTAAAACAAAACAATCAGAAAAGATTCATGAAAAAATTTATGAAAGATACCTTTTATTTTTCTATACCAAAACTTCAAGTAAATAAAATTCCAAATTTTTTTAATTAAAAAATCACGTACACTATGAAAAATTTTGTGAGTATTCAAACAACAATCCAGAAATTTTAAATTAGTTTAAGAAGATAAAAATATAAAAATAAATTTCAAAGAATATTCCACTGTTCAGAACTCGTATTTTATGAATTAACCTTTTTAAATTGAGAAATGTGAAAATTAATAATGAAAATTTAATGTCTGGTTAAAGGGTGTAAAGAATTGCGCACTTGGGGTTAGTCGGGTTAATTGATTAGTGTCTCAAAATAGACTTTGTTCACATGACCTTTCAATCAGAATCATGTGATGATTGTCCCTTGATATGGCAACAAGTCAAACAATAATCAACCAGTCAGCCAACCAGAGAACCGGCCAAGTGTTCATTTGGTTGTGAAAGGAGGGGTGCGAAGGGTTAAGTGAGATATATCAAAACTCATTATCACTTTGAGTGTGATTGAACGAGAAGATGAACAAGATGGCCAAGAGGGTGGTCTAACCTGTGACTGTTAGTCATCATTAGAGTGTTAATCGTTTTGGGATGGAGCAAAACGAGAGAATTTAACACTTCGAGTCGCAGGTTGACGTCACACCGAGATGTAATAATCTTGAAAATACCTAATTGCTGGTAATACTTGTGGGGAGTTGTTTGAGAGATTTGCTAAAGATTTAAAGCTCAAAGAATTGTTTATATATAAAAAGAAAAAAAATTTTTTCCAGTCGTATGTTTTTAGAGTAGAGATATATTAATTAGAATTAAAAATAATAAAATGATTTCATTTATTAAACTTTTATTAAATACCAATTGAAACCTATTGCAAAAAATTTATCTTAAAAACTTGCGCTCAGTTAATACTTTCACCATCAAACCAAACCAACAATAGCTTATTACGAATATTATTAACCTTGTCAACATCCGGTCTACCTCTGTAACATTATCCAAAAGTTTGATCAATGTCCTACGTAAGGTAGACGCTTTACAGACAAAACATCCAAATCACAACAACAACGAAGGCAACGAACCAAGTCAAGGTAACACAACACTCAACAAAAACAACCTTTTTCTGTTACTATGAACTATTCTCAACACATCGATCGAAAAAAAGTTTTTGAGAGGGGTGAGTTGAGATGAGCGGAAAAAGTGGAAGATAAAGAAGGATTGAGACAAAAATAAAACAAACTCAGATGGGGAAGTGCGTGAGGCGCGTTAATGTTCCATGGGAGAGACGTGGGGGAGGGGGTGATGCACAACTAATGTACAGGTAGAGAGAGGTAGAGTGAGGCTGGGGAGCAGACATGCGTTACGAGTGGACAGATAATCGAATGGGTGATCGAAATTGGAAGGAAAGGTTAGATTAGTTTCGCAATTTTCTAGAAAAAATAAAATAAAATCTAAATAATTCTGGTTTAAGTTCGAGCAGAAAGAGGTATGACATAGCTATATTCCTAAATTCCCGGAAAGCACGAGTGTATTCATTGTACAGAATTAGTGAAGGGTGGACAACAAGTGAGACAGAATAATGACTTGGTAGGTACTGGTGCAGTGGTGTCGATATCTCTGCCATCGAAATAGATCGTGAACTCATTGCACACTGTAAACAACCCTTTCGCACCCCACCTTTAATTAGACAACAATAGTACAAACTGTTCAACAAGTTATATTACATCACGATACTATTGTTTCCTTTAAAGTTGTGTCCTTTAGTTGTACAACTTGTTGAACGATGCTGAACTCTCGCCCTGAGCTGTGGCTAATGTCCATTCAGTGCACCATTCATGAATGTGCACATTTGGCAAACACAAAAGAGTCATTAATAAATGACAGTACAAATATGAATATGAACTGAGGAAGGTAGATATTTAAGCTACCGAACTGTTAATGCACTAATTTCGTACTAAGCTTCCGCAAAAATGTTTTGATAGTTTAGCGTAATTCTACGGAAGAGACTTTGGCGGGGTAATATTTAAAGTTATTTGCACCAAAAATATTTAAGAACAAAAAGTGTATGAATGTCTGAATGTCTGAACCGATCAATTAATCAAAATTAGATAAAATACATCTTTGATACGTATTCTACGAATGGTGTTGTGGATTTTTTTTCCAAGTGTCATTCCCAGACATGTGTCAAATGTACAGTACAGTACAATAGAGTAAGGTCAATGTTAGTTCGTTTTTCGTATGCTTGTAGTCCAACAGCTAGTTGTAACTCGATTGTTCACTTTTTGATAGTTCGGTTCACTTATATAAAGAGTGTTAAATAAATTCACTGAAAAGTTTGCGGTATAAAAGCAAAAGGAAATTTTACAGGATTAACTGAATACTTTCGACTACCCTTCCAGTAATCTTACACATGTAAAGGGTGATCGATAATGTGACCGAAGATAGGAATTATTGAGGTGAGCAATTGAGAAATTATCCTAAACATATCTCTCTTTACAAGTTTTCTATTCTTTTGCGCCTTTATTTTGTTGTACAGGCGCCACATGACGCCCAAAGCAGACATTTTCGAATGTATTGGTAAGGGCAGTGAGTTTAATGGGCGCTCTTGAGACATGTCTGAACGAGAGATCAATACACAGGACTGACTGTGTTGATGTGTACGAGTCACGTGATGCAACACTTAAATAGATGCGCAAGCAAAAGTACGGTTTATCCATAGATTAATACATTCATTAGTAATGAATCATTACACAGATGAACGCTTTTCCGAGAAATCAAATTACAAGATAAACAGTCGTTTCGAGGAACACAAAAAGCTGCTCATTCAGCCAAGTAATTAAATTTGAAATAAATATAGTTTAAAAAGTACAATAACGCTTGCACATTTTTTCTGAATGTTTCCTTTAATTAAAGTGATATCTCTTGATACAAAATCACTGACGTAGGTAATCTAATCTCAAACGTTACTTTACGTTTTTCAACCTCAATCAATCTCAATCTAATTTCACTCCTACAAGCCATCGACTTCATAACACTCTTTAAGATATATCAATGTTTTCCCTAGTAATTTAATTACTGCAATCACACTTCATACAAAACAAAAACAATCAAGATCATTTACCTCATTACTAACAGTTTTCTCGATCAAGGACAATTTTCGTACTACATTAAACTACGTAATACTATATCATATTTTACCTTTTAAAATATTCGTTGTTTAAAGAAAAATATCTAAAAAGATGTGCACTTCTTACGTGCAAATAGCTTTGCGTTAAATTAAAACCAATTAACTAACCCACTTTACCATTTGCAAACCCACCAATTATGAGTACCAATTGTGACCTTTATCAATCATCACTGACATGTCGTGTGAACTATGTCCATCAAGAGATAAAAGACATGTTCCATGTGACAGACACGAGGCACATTTACCGACAACAACACAAATGATCTGCTACTGCTGTCGAATTAAAGGTGACTGTGCATGCATGCTCATGTGTGTTATTAAATATACAAAATATAAATTTTAAATATAAAATAAATAAATATTTGGGGGAAAATTTTAAACGTTACTTTTGTCTTTATATATAGACATTGTTTTTCTGAAACAAGTTTATTATCTCGTACGATATCAAATTTGAGTATGTTTTCTAAAATGATTAATCAAAAACATAGGTGGTTTGTTTGAAACCCACCAATTCAACCACACACTTCGATTGACCGATATGACAGATTAGTTGAAGTTGAAGTGTGGGAGATGGAGAGTCATGTGTTTGAAGATGTGTATTCGGTTGAAACAAACAGAGATTACAAAAAACAGAGAACAAAGATTAAGAGATAAGACATATTTTTGAATGAATAAACTAGCAATTTATTTAAAAAAACTAAGTTTGTCTGTAAATTTTGAACATGGGATAATTCCAAGATAACGTTTTTAGTATTTAAAACAAAAACAATTGTTCTATAGAGTAAATCAGAAATTAATTTCATAAAAATAAAGACCATTTATAAAAGTGAAATCGATCAAATCTACACTAACTTTTTTTAAATTTGTCAACCATATTTTTTTTAAATGAACCTTTCGAAATAATGGTGGGTCTAAAATAAATTACAAACTGCAGATTAAAGATTGATAATTCAATAACAGCTAAATTCAAATTAAAATACGAACTCAACATTCATTTCCTATTTCTATTGCTATTTACAAGAAAACTCAATTCCCTCGTGACAGGTCACGATGGGAATTGAGTTTTCTTGTAAAAACCCCTTTTTTGTACAGAGTTTTGGAGAATAAAAGTGTCAATTAGCCACAAATAACAGACAAATTCAGGATTTCAAAATACTTTAATTGGAATTCAAATCTTGAAAAGATAATTTCGGAAACAAACAAACCTTATCTGCTAAATTGCGATGGTGGGAAAGGGAAATGATTTATAAGTTCATCTGGCTCAGGTAGATGAGAGCAACACAGACGTTGAAAACCTCGTGTCTTGATGATGGTGTCCACAGTGAGATAAAGTAGAGACGATAAAATGGACCATTCTTGATAACGATTACGATCTAATTCAACGTGGTCGGTTAGGCCTAATGGCAGTGTAACAATGCCTAATGAGTTGTTGAAACAGGAAAAGTTGAATTTGACGATTCACTCTTCTCTGATACACTTCCACAGCAGTTGTGCCATCCTTGTCCATATAACCACAGAAACCATATTCACAATGGAAAAAAACTTGTGAAACTCTCACAATGTGGTAAGGTTGTACAGAGAAAAGTTAATCCCGCCAATTATAAAAACATTGCAAATGGTAATCAAGAATTTGTAGAATCATATGAACAAACCATGCGCTTACAACAAATCACAATTTCACGATCAGGCTTTGTTGCTTGTTGTTGATTTAGGACCACCAAAAGATCAACGTACTTACAATGTCAAGATGCTCCCCGGACACTAAGCTTGATGCTTAGAAATTAACACAACAAAATAATGTACGAAATACATACCGATTGAGCTTGAAGATGTTTTCGGTTCATACACACATCCATACAGACCTCGTACTTTAAGTACCTGTAGTTGATTTCAGAGATGAAGTAGAGGTGACAATGATGATGAAGAGAAGACATACCAAAACACGTGCAGATGTGAAAGGAGACCCAGAATGTGAGGTGGGAGAGTATGTCAAGTGAACGTGATGTAGTACTGCTGGAAGCGAAAGAAAAACAACAGCTGACAGCTGTGTGCGGTGAGCGCGGATGTCTGTCCATCTGCGCTCTATCCTTCACTGTACTAAATGGCACACTCTTCAACACGAACACACAAACACGCTCTGTGCTTGCCTGTTGTCCGGAATCTTCAAATGATTTTTTCAGTACCAAGGACACATTTTCGTATTGAGTACACTGATATATCAATGTTCCTAGATTTTCACGATGAATCCAACGGTATTTTTCAGTTCATGAATCCAAAAATCCAAAATTCCAGAGTCCAGTTTTTTGCTGGATCGAATCGATTCTATTTATCCCAGATATCTTGTGGTCGAATTAGTCTGGTAAAAAAATTTTCGCTGACGTTACATCAAGTACTTTTGGCTGAATAAGTTTTTTTGTTGAGGTGTTACATTGGGATTTTAATTGGAGGAGCGAACGAACAAACTCACGCCCGAGCGAAGCGAGGGTGTGAGTTTGTGAGTGAACGAGTCCTCTGGCGCCGCTTGATAGGAAAAGGCTTGTGTAGACGATTCCGGCTAAACGGCTCAATGGATCGTTCTGAAAATTTTACACGATGTTCTGGTTGGGGTGAAGATGTGCAAGTGCCCATAAAAGCCAAAGGTCAACGGAGCAATAATTTTTCAAAAAATAAATTAAATTTTGTATAGAAATGTGTAAGGACCGAGTGTCCACAGTGGAAGTACAAAACACTGTGTGGGACAGACAAGAACACACGCCGAGCAGCGCGACCGCTGTGCGCAAAAAGGATGCGCAGTGTTAAACAAACCCACACTGGAGTGATTCACATGGTGAGTGTGATTGAGTTAACTTTGTTCCAAATTGCATACTGTTGACTGTATCTGCTCAAAAACATTTGACCACGATCAAGACATGTACTTTGTAAGTCTGTGTGATCCATTAAATCGAGTCAACACAATTCGAGCTTTCTTCCCTTACCATCTAATACACTTTCAATTAAAGCACATCTAATCTAGCCATTTATTGACAAATCTCTGATTTTGGTGCATAACTTAATGTAATTTGAAATAAAATTTTCGACAAATTACTTTTTAAAGTATGTTTGCTGGGAAAGTGTTTTCATTAAGTTATTCAAGTTGTGTCACGCACAATTGTCAACGAGAGTACTATTTTTTGCATCTGTACTTTATGGAGACTACGAATTAAATTATGTATTTTAGAACGTATGAAGAGATTATATTTTGTTGGTTGCGATGATGGTGAAGTATTCGCAGAACATTTGATGACCTTTATAATTTCATGCAATATTTAGTATTTTGAAAGATTCATTTTTGATATTTCAATTGTATTCGATTATGAGTGTAAATCTGCAAGCTCAGTAGATGGAGACTAGAAAGAATTTTTTGTTATATCATATTGATATGTTAATTGTAATGTCCAGAATGCACTATTTCTGCTGGTTAGAAATCTCTTGAGGATTCATTTGGACGACTTTATGCTTTACGACTAAACGTAAAATTCTCTCATTTCAAGAGAGTAAATACTGTTCTTCAGTCTAAAATAAGATTTTAATCTTTTTTATTGCTAAAAATATGTAAAATTTGCTAACACCATTCAATGTACATGTAATATTTGCACCGACTTAAATGCATAACTTATCTTCTTTAAATAAACAAATTCATTACTCGAGTTGTTGGTTTTGAGCCTTTACAGCTTGAAGTTACCAGAACTGAAGTAATTTGTTTTCTGGAAATTTTCGAATTATTCAATTCAACTAGAATGTGAGCTGAAATTGAGTCCTTCCAAAGCAAGGGAATAGCCTTTTTGTATACAGAAAATAATTTACAATAATAAGATTGTCTGGCAAGCCAGGCAAAGTGCGAGACTCTTAAAAAATAGAAACTTGAACTATCAACTGAGAAACTTTTAAAACGACTTTATTTGATCCATTTGGATCACTAAAGAGGTGTATTGGGACCAATATTTTTATTTAAAATGTGCAACACATTTATTCATCATTTTCAACGTAGTGACCACAAAAAAATCTTTTTTAAACTTGGCGCTACCAAAATTGGGCGTCATGATCCATGGCGCCCAGTTTTGGTCTGACTATTCGATTACATATACTCCCTAGTGTATGTATGCCAAATTTGATAATTTTAGGGTCTACGGTTCTCTCAGAATACATTTGTCACCAGAATGGGCGTCATGATCCATGGCGCCCAGTTTTGGTCTTACTAGTCGATTACATATACTCCCTAGTGTATGTATGCCAAATTTGGTAATTTTAGGGTCTACGGTTCTCTCAGAATACATTTGTCACCAGAATGGGCGTCATGATCCATGGCGCCCAGTTTTGGTCTGACTAGTCGATTACATATACTCCCTAGTGTATGTATGCCAAATTTGGTAATTTTAGGGTCTACGGTTCTCTCAGAATATGGTCAAAGGTTAACAGACAGACGGACACGATGGCAATAGCATAAGCTTACGACTCTAAAAGAGTCTCGCTAAAAAGCACAATACTGGTCAAAGCTATGGGATTTTTTTCAATTATTCTGTGATAAAAAAAATAGTGTACTTAAAGTATTACACACAAAAAGCAAGTTAGAACTCACAAAAAATTCTATTCTGGACTATACCGTTCGATCCTCCTTTTACGCCATCGGCGTCACTTAATACTAGTATATAAGAGATTGCTTATATATTGAATTACCGTAAATACCCGAATATAGCCCGCGGGCTATAAACGGAACAATTTTTTTCGTGGCCTCCTGCGGGCTATATTCGGGTGCGGGCTATACACAGGATACATTTTGCAAGTTTTAACCTATCCTAGCAAATCTATTGAATTTTTTCACATTTTAGGCCCAAATTTTACCTTATTTGGGTATTTTCAGGTAAATAGCATTCAAAATATGACAAATAACGCAAAATTAGTTCATAATGGACCCATAAACCAAGATTATAATGGGCAAATTAGTGGGTTTTCCAAAAGTGCGGGCTATACATGGGTGCGGGTTATACACGGGATTATTTACCGATACAATTTTTTTCTGTGGGCTATACACGGGTGCGGGCTATACACGGGGTGCGGCCTATATTCGGGTATTTACGGTACTAAATTATTGGAACATGTAAATTATTTTTTATATTTGAATTTTATTTGCTTTAAAACATCGAACAGACGGATTCTCTGGAAGTGTGACTTTTCACTTTTGTTTAAAGAATTAAATTTAAATTCAAATTGACAAGCGAGCAATGTAACTAATATGGAGTTCGTTCTTAGTTTGTTTGATGAGAGTTGGCGTCATGTCACCGGACATCCAACTTCTTCTTATCATTCATTCAGTATGCCCACTCATTGAACCCTAACCAATATGTAAGTACAGTAGCTAATGAAAAACTTGCGGACAGATCATGTCTAAACAAAATGTTAGCGTGAATTTACGCATTCAATTCAATAACAGAAAGAAACAATGTTTATGAAGTTTAAAGGGACTTTTCAAAAGTGCAATTTGAATGTTTTTTTAAAGCTATAAAACAAATTATCATATTTGCATAGGATTAATTAGAATACGCAACGAAACATGTTAGACGTATTGACCATCTTCTCCCTCCAAATTAATCATTTTGTTCTGACATCAAGTTCACTTTTCTTTATTTTTTTCTTCTCAATTTGATTGTTCAATTTGTTCTTCGTGTAACATGATCTCAGTTGGACATAACCAATCCTTAATGTTTGATACTCATAATTAAATGTGTGGGTGATTGTAATGAGAATTTGATTTGGATTATTCATTGAACATTAGGTTAGGTAATCAATACGTTGGACGATTCATAAATATAGTGACCATTTATGAAGATTAAAAATTGATTGACATTGAAACGAACAATAATAAATAACAACAAAAGTACATGAGTTCAACAAGTGGGTTGGTTGGAATTAGGGGTTTGAGCGTATACCACTGAAACTAAAGGATGATTAATAAAAAGATTATTTGATTATAACAAAAATGAAATTAATTTTTAGGTTCACCTTGTAGAATTTTTTAGAAATCTGAGTCAAATTAAACAAGTTTGTCTTCTCTAAATGATTGGGCAATAAACACAGGTAATCAAATGCAACATTTAAATACAGACACTATGCCCAATGTACTATTTGATTTGCCCAAGCGTTCTAAACTGTTGAATCTAGTTGGTAAAATTGCTAAAAGATAACAAAACATTCATATAGACCATCTCACAAAAATTGTTGTTTGGTTCAAAGTTTTGAAAAAAAGATTGAAAAGAAATTAATAAATGGTTGACTTGTTGTTGCGAGTTGTGAAGAAGTGAACAAGTTGATTGTGTCTCCAAATGCATTAAGAAGGGAATAAGTTTGAGTTGGGAATTGTGAACTCGAGTTAATTGTTTGTTGATGGATGTTGGATGAAGGTGAAATGGGGGTGATATAAAATACAGAGATATACTATGTGTGAGTGAGATGGTGGGGGTCGGGGGTCAAGTGGTAATGTGACATTAATGGTGAGGTAATTATTGGGTACAGGCAATTAATGGTGGAGGGTAGGAGATGGTAGATAGAGGCAAATCAAGATTTATGTGTTAAGTGTCTGAGTCACGCGTGTGGTACAGACAAAACAAAACGAAACAAGGACTATTTATTTGTTTCTATCTAAAGGAGATTAAGACATTAAGACAAAGTGGAGATTAGATTGAGGATTAGATAAGACAGGTTAGATTGAGGTGAGTTGGGAATAGAGGTATTTTACAGGCTCGGTATTTTTCAAAAAACTAATATCACCTTATTTATGAATGACTCTATTTAAACGTAATTTAATTTTTCAGCAACACTAAAATCCCACACGAGCCCTTACTGCCAACTCATGTCCCTTGATCGATCACGTGACAATCCAAGCTACCGGATTTTAATTTTGCTTTTTTAACGACAGGTTTGTTATTACATAAAACATGCAATGAAAGTATTTTGTTATTTAGTTCTCATTAATAAGTTAAAGGCTTTATTATTGATGGAACAAATACAGAGATGTTGATGTCAAGAGTTGATATCCACGAACTAATCCACAAAAGGAAGATGAGCCACAAAGGCGAAATGACACAAAGTCTAGGATGAGAGGAGCACGTTAGTCACAAAGACAACCAAACATTTAGAAAACATACTAGGCACTCAGCAACTGTAGACATCACCGTACAGGCCTTTTATACCGATCGAGACAGCGGGCAGTGACCACCATAACGACCTTGATTGGCTGCTGATGAGTGGTCAGTTTGACATGACAATGACTGACCAGTGAGGGAGCCACTATTCTGACACTTATTAATCAAAGCATGGCACAAATTCACAAAAAATCAAGAAGATTCGGATTCTGTAAAAACGTACTCCCAGCGCCATCCTAATTCTCTTACAAGACATTAAAAGAGGAGCGCACCATGTAACTAACTACAATTTTACGCCCAATTTGGAAAAGCCTGTTCACAAATAACCAGATAATTAATCTGTGTATTCAATACGTATAAAAGTGGACAAACATTATGAACAGTACTATCAAAAGATTATTTTGGTGCTTTTGATGCGTTTTGGAGTGAGTGTTTTTGTTTTGAATTATAGAAACAGTAAAACTGAACAAGTAGTGAAGTGTCATGAGTAATCACACTCGGAAGCACTTTGCCACATAGCTCATTCACTGCTCGGCAAAAAATAAATGGATAAATTGAGACCAACAAGTTGAAACAAAAAGGTTTTAATAAAAAAAATAATGATAGTATTCAAAAATTAAATTATTTACCTTTTTAATAAACAATCAATGTAAAGAGCTAATTAAACTCTTTTCCGGTTCACACAGGTCCACAAGGTCATTACACTTCATAAATAATATTCTCTCTATCACAATCAACATTAAAAATTATTAAGCTAAACTGTTAATCACGGATTTATTGTTTTAAAAACACAGGATTTTACTCCAAAACATTTCAATTTTCTAAATTCTAAATTCCTCGCTTGTGCAATCATTAATCATTCTGCAATGAATAGAATAATTAAGGTTTGTTGCACTGAACGAACAAATATCATGATACATGAATAAAATTTATTAGTTGAAATGAATACAATTTTGACCTGTTAATAAAGATGAAAACAACAAATTAACCAAAAATTATTCAAGACTTTTTAATCTACGTATTTATGTAATAAATTTCTTCACAAAAGTCCTCAAACTTATTTTTGAAGCCTCCTAGACATACAAAGCAGGTAACCTTAAAAAATTCTTGAAAAATTATGTAAACTAAAGTATCTTTTAACATGACATCAATGATATGATAACAAGCAATTTGTGCAACAGTTGGTAAATATATTTATTGAAATACACACATTTTTATTGCAATAGTAAAGGTCAAGTCTTTGGAGTTGAGTGGTACAAGAATGTTGTGAATGTCTGTCTGTCCGTGTCGCATCAACATCCGCACAACATTCACCAAACATTAGTCTTCAGTATTTCTCGGAAAGACGTCTGCTAACTTACTTTTCACGGCTTCATACGTCGATGCTGAGTCGGGATAAGGAAGAGAGAAGTTAAAGGGGCATGAAGAAGGAGATGAATGTTGTCGTTTTCTTAGAAAAGTATGCAATAAGTTTGTTCATACTATGTATTCAATATTGTAAAGTAACTTTTCTTGGCACCAACTCATCACCTCCTCATTCCATTCATAAAAATATCTCGTCTGCCTCGCTTCCTTACTACAGATTTATTTATATGAATGGACAAGCAAAAATAAAATAGCAGAGAATTTTTTCCAGTACGAGAAAAATTAAAGAGCATGACAACCATTATTAATACGATTCTATAACTTATAAATAATCAAGAAATGTCATAAGTAAATAAGTCATAAGTAAATATGGAAATAACTAAAGATTACAACTAACAAGAAAATTAAAATATTGATAGTTACCAATTTCATCGATGGAAACAAAAATCAAAATTAAATAATCAAAATAATGATACATCTGTCAAAATGAACCAATGGAATTTGAAATTTTTAATATTTTTATATTTTTAAAATAAAAAATTATAACTTATACACTCTTTGAATTCCTCACTACTGCTAACTCTTTTTTGCAAAAATCAATAAAGACAAATATGTAATGACAATGAGTGACAATATATGCAAGGAAAATTTTCACATTGAACAAAATAAATAAATAGGAAAATTGGTGCGATATGGAAATGTTTATTTTTCATTGGGCAAAAATCTCAGTAAGATTAATCGTAGTTTTTCATGAATTATTCCATCTTTTCTACATAAACCAAGAAAAAGAACAATTGAAATGATGAAAAATTTAACCATGACATATTTTGATTGATGGATTTAAAAGACAAAAACTGACAGAAATTGCATATTTAATGATAATTATATGATATAAAATTACCTTTATTGTTTTTAAAAACAATTTGTTTTAAAAATTCTAGCGCCATCTTGCGATAATTTTATAAATTTGGAGTCATTCATAAATGTTGTGTTATACTCAATATTATCTGAGGTGTACCATCAATTGTGAATAAACTTTGAGTAATCAAATTGGCGGGTTAGTTAGTATCTCTATGTATTTCTTGGGGCACTCTGTTCGTGTTTAAGTCATGATCATTTGTTTGATGATGATTATGTCATAGACACAAGACAAAACTAGCTAACTAATAAGTGACACGAAGCCAAAGTTCATCACTATGATCATAACTAACCAATGCACAGTAGATCGTTATGTCCAATAGATAAGGGACTATTCACACAATACGTAATAATCATATATTCTCAACTAATGTAATCGTTTGAACCAACAAACAAAACCTAAGCACCTACATTTGTTAACACAACTCAACTCGACACATCATTAGCCTCACACAGCATACAAAATTTAATAATGTAACAAAAGTATGATTGACCAAGTTTTAAATAGACCACCGAGTAGTAAACTAGATAAATCGTTGTAGATAAAAAATCTAATTCCAATAAACAATGAAAAGGTGTTTTAAGAAAGTTTTTTTACCAGTTAATTTGCACAATTTTTGATCTCATCCCAACACTATAGTGTTATAACATGACAATATTAACATCAATGACGTAGTGTCCAAACATATGCATAACATGAATTGATTGATTGATTCGGTAAGGTGTCGTGTGATGTCTATGCAATGGAAACAGAAAGGTTATTTTACAAATGACGTAATGTATCATGTCATAACAACAAAACATGAACACGAGTGCTAAATGAGCATTATCATCATTATACTCCTCTTTTGAGCACAAAATGCATATTATGCATTGCATAACCATCCTGTCGTATGTTAATGTCCTCGTTTTCTCTCTTTCATGCATCGAGTCTGCAGACTGGCCTGTAAACTTGTTCGTGTAATCTCAACACAATATGATCTTCACATATTCTCCCTCCTCGATAATACAATAAATAACCCTCAATAGTAATTTATATCCATTATCAATACATTCTACGTTCAACTATTAAAGTTAGGTGAGACTCGTGTCCTTTTCTTTTATAAAGTATAAGTTAAAACACAGGACTATCCATCGTACGTTTTGGAATGGAGTTATCACAATTATTATCACAATTAAACATTACATATATGAATGGATATATAAGCGTAGTACCTTTATTTATTATAATGTTTATTTACATTTTAATGTTAATTGTAATTATTAAAAGTATAAAGAAATTTAAAAAAAACAAAAAAATATATACACATTATAAATTTATACACGTGTACAAGTTGGAGTTAATTTAGTGAGTAATACAGAAGAGAAGTTTAATAAATTTTATACCTTTTTTGTTTGTCGAAATATCTTTTGAACATAAAGTTGTGTCTAAACAGTGTAAAATAATGCTTTCTTTCATTAAAAAATTTCGATTAGGAAATCGATTAGAAAAATAGAGATCTTATTGAGTTATCAACAAGTGAACACATGGTTGCGCACAAACAATTTAGTATGCGCATATCATCTAGCATTAGCAAGTGAATTAGCTTCCATAATCTACAATTCTTTTTGTAAAGCAATTACCTAGAAAGGGGTAATTGAGAAAAACAAATGACACCATCATTTGCACTAAGAATCATTAACTGTAGATAAAAATATGATAAGGAGTAGGGAAAAATGGATTAATTAGAGTTTCAGTATAAATAGGAGAGAAAGAATGAGAAAAAAATATAAACAAGATTATCTTCAAAAAATCACTTTAATAATACTCTAAACACAGTAATGCATGACTAATTAATCCAATTGGCTTACTAATAAATCTTTATACATTTATAAGAAATAAACATTTTGATAACGGAAATTAAAATTGGATTTTTATTGAAATATATAACCATGAAAGAATTTACCCATTTTTAAGAAGAAGACAGATTATTATAACGAAGATCCGAAAGACATATTCTATTTGTATTAAAAAATTCAAGTGTTTTTACAAACGTTAAAAATAAAATACCTAGACTTCCTTTTCTCCTTGATTTTTCAAAAATTATCTACGCATGGGCACTAAAAAATAAAGCGTTTTTGCCATTTATATAATTTTCTTCATTGAGACACAAATCTCCTGGGTGGTCCAAATGTCTGGTTTTACTTTTAATAATCAACTCATTTCCCCAACTAATCATTACTATTTTTTCACTTTTTCTTCTCACTAGTCAGTTCGAGTACATTTTTTGTTGTTACTTAATTTCATGATTATCAAAATCAACGCCCACTTTTCTTTTTTCCTCTCTTCTTTATTGATTGTATTGAGTAGAGAGTGAGCGAGCTAAATTAGCTTTGAATGAAACAACAAGAGAACAAAAATAATTTTAGTGAGGAGAGCAATAAAGAGTTAATGAGAAACACGTGAACACGAATATAATAGACTGGAGTGAGGGTGAAAGTTGATTAATGCCTCTAGCGACCGATTTGGCTAGTAAAAATGTTAAACAATGGAAAATACACAAAATAAATATAATAACCAGAGTGTTACAAAAACTAGTTAATTGAGATATTAAACCAATGCTTATGAGTCTATATATTCATGTCAAGCGTTCAAAATAAATTACTATTTTTGGAGTTGTTTCCAAAAGAAACTCAAACAATGACTAAAATTGAATTAAATCTTGTTAAAAATAGAAATAAAACAAACATTAATCACAGAAGGCAATAGGAAAGGAACTAGAAAATTGCACAATTTGACAATAAATTAAATTAAAATTTGGTACAAGAATTTTTAATGTTTTTGAAAATGAGAGAAACGACTGGGAAATATTAATTTGATTATGAATGGCGTGGATGGGGTGACTGTGTTTTGGGGTTTCTGTCAGCACTTAAAATAGATTTGAACCTAAAATGTTAGTTCCATTAGATTTAGATGGTTTTATTTGAGAAACTATAGTTAAATTAATTAAAAAAATAAATTTACCACTTATCTCGACCAATTATAGTCATCCACCCAACGAGGTTCAAGATCAACATCTGTTCAGTAAGTTTTAGATTTAACTCAATTTCTAATTTAACCAGAATATTCCTGTAGTGATATGTATTTTTAATTAATTAAGCTAATCCTTTATGATACATTGTAAATTTGAGAAAAAAATACAGAGTGACCCTATATTAAAGACAAATGTACTTAACATCAAACTAATTTTCAATTAAAAACAAAACCACTCTGTAATATAATTAAGTTAATACCAAAAGATCTCATGATTGCTCTGAATTGTATAATTAAGTAGGACAGAAAAGATAATTAATTGTTGACATTAATTACAGGAGTTTGGGTAATTCATAAATAAGGCAACCTTTTTATAAATCTTTGATAAAAATGATCTGGCAAGTTTTTTCTAAATTTAGATCATAAAGTTTAGTTTTGGTTCAAAAAATAAAATTCCTCTGTATTATCATTTTGAATATACGACCTTGATTTGTACATAGTGTTCATGCAAAATTGTTATTATTTGTTAATGCTTTGTCTGGTTTGTTATGTCTGGATAGTTAACTAGCCTTGACTATGACACGAATAATATGAACAAACATTGTGCAAAAACAATCAAACACACTCGATACACACAAAAGAGAAAGGAGAAAAGTACTACGCAGTACTACATTTACTTTGCTGTGTCTCAGAGTGAGAGACAAAATGTCAAGTGCCGGCAAAGTATATGACGTATTCTTTTGGGTGCCATGCGTAAATGGGTGAATTTAAACTCTACACGTTTTCTCGCAAACCATTAAATCTTGATTGGGTTTCAAACTACGTAGGGTTTGTGAAAGTGTTTCATCATCATGTATCAGGCGTCATGCGTTCGTGCCATATAGTACATGTTGTATTGCACAACACAGAATGGTACCCTCAATTAGTCTTGAAGGAGTCTTCAATAATATAAGGTAAGCTTGGGGAGAACTCCTAGAGCTCTTTAGGAAACAAGGTGAAGGATTTTTGTTTAAGTAGACAAAGCTTGACAGAATTTTCCGGTTGTATTTGATAGTGCCTGGCGTCACCCTTTCACTCACTGTTACTATGCGCCTTTATTTGAACAGGAAAAGTAAGTGGAGAGCGTCATATTTTATCTCGCCTAAAAGAGCAGAAAAAGAGCATTTCTCTTTCATCACATCACTTCCGGTCACTTCTGTAACAATAGGAAGGGAATGGCCCCAGCAGAATTTGCAGTAATTGGGTGCCATCATGAACACACAAACTGAGAGAGACACAAACACAAAACGCTTCAAAACGAAAATGAGGTCAAGGATCTTTTGCGCAAACCAGTCTCCGAACGCCATAAAAATATAGCCAAACAAGAAAACATTTAATTGTGTCTACTGTGTACAAGAAAGTCTGGGTGCCATCGTAACTTAATGGCACCCAAAATATACAACATTTAATCCTACAAAATTTATTTATTTAATATTATGTATAAACTTCAAAACGAAGATTTTCCTGCATTGCATTTTAATTTAATTTTAATTATAATAAATTTGATTTTAAATTTGATTTTAAAAAGGGTCCATTCTTTGGAAATAAATTAGTATAACAAGTTTAGTTTCAACCAGCTCAACAAATTCAATTTAAACAAGACAAAGAAATCGTTTTTAAATTCTTATTATTTAAAATTGATGATTTTTACTAAGCTACCTTAAACAGTTCAAAATTATACAGAAGTAATCTTTTTAAAAAGTATCATGTCAATATATATCTTGAAAGTTAGTATTTAAAACAATTAAAAAAGTCCTTATTTAAAATAATAATAAAAATTTATCTTATCTCGTACAAATTGCAAATCACTAAATCATTCAAATTTATTATGTAAATATAAAACTGACTAAACATGCAAACAAGAGCGCTATATTTATTTTACAAATTGAACTATTATGAAATCATACCGGAAATTAGTGCGACAGTAAGTTGCGTAATATCAATGGTAGAGTATGGACAAATACACAGCAAAACATACGTTCATTGATGACAGTTGAATAGTAGAAATGATAAATTCATTGATAAATAATACAATCACATCAACCCATTTTCACAGTCACAATCATCACATCACAGCAGATGAATAACAAAAATTACATATCAAATATGTGCAAACAACTTTCAATCACATTAGAACATTATTATCATATAAATTCTTCAAATATTTCAATGTCTAATTTCACTTTTTAATGTCCACCAATTAAACCGATCACATTCCACACGCGTCAATATGTCATGTCACTTTGAATTGATGTTTCACTGATAATTTCATCAGACCATAAAGTTAACGGTCTAGTGATTGATCAGTTGCAATGCAAATTGGTTGTACGCAAATGGATGCATCAATGAGTAATGTAATGCAATCTGTGCAATACTAAGTGCACACAGACTGGTGATGATTAACTGTTTTTGGCGGGAACGAGATATGCACGCAATATTAATACTTGACACGTACATTCACAATATCACGCATGCGCAGAGTAGAAGTAAAACATGTGTACGCGTAAATTTTAAAACAATAACAAAAAAAATATGACAGAAGAAGAGACGAGAAATTGCGAGAACGTGAGAAATGATGCAATCGTGGGTAAAGTTGAATGATTCATCATTGACCTAGTAAAACAAAAAAAAGATAAATGAACATTTATTTAAAACCAGTTAGTTAATGTTGAACAATGAACAAAAAATATATTGAATTATATAAAAAAGATGTAATAAGTGGGTGTCCTGTTGCGCGGCGCGATAGAAGAGACATGGCGAACGGGCACGCAAACAGACGATCATCATCGATAGTTCATAACTTTTATTGGTACATAGATGGATACACAGATTAATGGTGTCATGACATGGCGAACGAGTACATAAGCTAGGTCTTTCGGGAAGACCACACATGGACCACTCTTCATCAAAAAGCGAGCTACATGATTCGGAGAGGGCCAGCTTATGACTGACGTCTGCTAAACAGAACGTTTGCTAATATCGAAAGGCCACCACCATAAGTTCGATTGGCAGCGGTAGTCGAATGTTACGACATCTGACAAAGATTTGTTTTTCAGTCAATAGATTTTTGATAAATATATGAAGATATCATTGATGATTGTATTAAAAAATCCTAACCGTTGACAAAGTGAAAGGTTTGCGAAAATATATAAACAATAGCAACACAATTCAGTTCCCTTATCCATTTGTGTTTATCAAACCGAATTTAGTCAAAATGGCGCGCAATTCCTACAATACGACGCAATGAGTTGACAAGAAGATTGTAGTGCAGTGTGGTTGTAGAGTGGTGGTTTGTACAGCTGTTCTGTTGTACGACAGTGCACACTGAAACTGGCTTGGCTTGTACGGAGGGTGATGAGCTGTACCATGTACATGTACATCAGTATACAGCGGGTACAACTCATGTGATTACAAAAACGTTTACTATTCGTAGTGTAGAGATGATTGTGGGTACTTTTAAGGTGCGAAAATTTCATTGATAATAAAGAGAGTAAGGTATGGAAATATTTTGGAAGATGTAACCTGTTTAGACAATGGATTAGACATTAAAATTTGAATTGAAATTCAAAATTCCTGTAATTAATTTTTCTAATATTATTTTTGAAACTATTTTCAATTTTAAAGAGTTAAAACCATTTAAACTGTCGACAATTTGTCTATCAAATATATTTATAAATACGGAGTTGTTAATTGGAGGAGCGACCGCAATCACTCACGCTGAGCGAGCGAAGCGAGCGAGGTGTGAGTGATTGCGGGAGCGACGATTCATACCCGGAAAAAATGCGACTTCAGTCATTTTTGTGCGCATTAAATCTCCGAAACTACTGCATGGATCGGTCTGAAATTTTAACTCAGTGTTCTGGTGGTGGTGAAGGTGTGCAGTGCGCAAATAGCTCGCTGTAGGTCAAAGGACACCGGAGATATGATTTTTTGAAAATTCGATATTTTGTATAGAAATGTGTTGGGATCGAGAGTCAACTTTGTGTGTGTTCCTGTGTGACACATCCAAGCACACTCTTCCCCCGTGCGCCCGCTGTGCGTAAAGAAGATGCGCAGTAGCAAGCACACTCAAATAAGTTGGATGCGGACCATTTGACTCGAGTGCAGTTGTGTGCGGATGTTTGTTTGCATTTTCCAACAAGTTCTAGCACTATTGCGACTCATAATTTGTCCAAAATTTTAAACCTTAAACAACTTTATTTAAAATAATACGGTTATTATCACCTAACCAATGCCGTATTTAGTAATTAGTAAAAGTTTAAATTGCCCTTATTCGCTGGATAAATCCCTTTGCAGAAATGCATTGGAATTTGATTGAAAATTGAAATTGCAACGAAAAACAACCTTTGACATTGTATTGGATCATTGAAACGTGTTCCCCACTAAGAAACTAGAACTAACAATGAGACTAAACACAATGATAAACTCAACACAAATAAAATTGCACAAAATATGGATTTTTAAATCATTGTATCTATCTTCTGACCTTGAAGATGCTTGAATTCACATGGATTAGGGAAAGATTGCGAAATTTCGATTTGTATTGGTTCACATTTATTTAATTTGACTTTTTGGAGTATGTTTTATTAGAGAGTTTTTTAACAAATGTTAGAGAAAGTTTTGTTCTGATATAATTTGTATCTGTATTATGTTCAAGCCAAAGATTTTGTACATGAATACATGAGAGCTCAATAACATTTGGAATCAACGGAAATAGGAATCGTATCACCAAATGCATCTTAAAATATCGGAGTACGGATAATCAGACTTTATTTTTTTTGTAGACTCTCATTTTATATGTTTCATACCCTTTCCTTCAATTGAAAAATGATACAAAATGTCCAGTTTACACAGTAAATTTAATTCACACCAATTCCCAGTTGGCAGATTTGAAAGATTCAACAATTTAAAAGTTGAATTTTATCACCTAATTGGAATCTCCAATTTTCTAATGGTTTTTATGCAGCCAATTAAATTTTCAAATTATTTTGGTAATTTCTAAAAAACAATGTCCACTGGTGGACTCATGTCCACGGTTTCTGCATTCCTGTTTCACACACTCTCGCTCCGACTTTCATGCCAATGGCATTACCTATTTTTATTGATGATAGCTATATTGTTTCAAAATGCCAGCTGCTGGTTCAAATACTAGTTTTAAATTAAATTTATGTAATTTTATTAACAAAAGACTAAAACACCAAATATATTTTGCTCAATTCTTTTACATTAGCCTTCAGTCACTCAAATTACACACTGCAGTATATAACCAAACTAGTTCATTTCGAATCGAATGTTTATCAACAAATCCAATCAAGGTCAATGGCGCCATACTCATATGATTGGACGTCACACATTCGGTTACCAAGGGAATATATGAGAATGTAGGTTGGTGTGCGCATGCGTGGACTTGTGAGAGAAAGAAGGGCACAATTATGAATACTACTACGCTACATATATACCGGTGAAATAATAACATTCTGTCTGGTTACAAGTCTGGTGAACGTAATGGCGACTTGACACCCCCCAGCCAGACACTGTTCGACTCCACCGCAGTCTGCCACTACTTCTAGTGCAATACACACCTGCATATATCATCTGCGCATGCGCACTCGTTGCTCAATCGCCCTCTTGACAACAACTGATTTAATGTTTAGCCGGTCGTCACACTCTTTTACAGTCTTAAAAACTACAACTGAACTGTACTGTACGACAACTCACCGTACAGCACTTCATTTACGTCAATACATTTCTCTCCCAATACATTGGCGTCATCTGTTTTTCTCGAAAATGCCACAGCCACTTTTTGTGTTAATTGAAATTTTAAAATAGTTTATAATTGATACAAATGAGAGAAATCATATAGAGTGATTCGTGAATCGCGAAACCCCGTGAATAGTGATTTAAATCAAATATACGTTGTAATATTTAATAATTGCAAAATTTTCAATGCCAAATGTACTCAATTTCTTTGGAAAACACTAACAATCAGTTACCTACATACCTCAATGCACACCACTACACCTGTAAAGTATAGTCAAGTTCATAGCTTCAATGTAGCTGTACAGTTGTACACTGCTCTATGTATAACACAAATAAGTAACATTCTTCACATATTTGTACATATTTGAGGATATTGCCGTAGTGAGCAGATTGCAAGTAAACACACATTAAAGTAAATTTAATTTTAATCAACATATAAATTTATTTAAGAATCAACAAAGTAAAATAATATTTAATTTCAATTTAAAAACAAAGTAAAATTAATTTTTATACCTTTTGAATTATGATAATATATGCTTCTTCTTAATCATTTTAAATCATATTAATAAGTTAATGTCATAACCTAAACTCCACCAACATTATCATACATCCACTCCATGTATCAATCATGTGCTCAATCAACAAGTTGTACACATTTACAAACCATGAATGTACTTGAATGTGAAAATCATCTAAAAATTTAAAACATAATACATAGAATTATCTATAATTAATTCCGCAGATGAATACCAACGTAATCTATAGTTGTGTACTTAAATGTAAAATCGTCAAAAATAAATTAAATTAAAATGCCAGTTATTAAATCAGCAATTCTAATTCTACCAATAAACAACAAACAAATCAAAAAAATTAAATCAATCAAGAAAGCATAATCTAGTAACTCAACTCCTGGCGTACGTGACATGTGCAAGTGATAGTTTTGTGAGAATTGTCAAATGCACAACACACATTATCATTTGCATGCCTGTAACAATGTGCTTATTAAATTATTATATTAAATTACTCAACAAGCTCAAATTCAACCAAATTCACTTCATTCGCAATGGGAATTCAAGCATGCAACCATATTTGTACACAATTCAAAGTGACAGTACCGAGTGCAACCAACAAGGAGGGTTAGCTATATAATTGCATGAATATCATTACCAAATTTCAACTAACTATTACATATTCATAAAAAGCACGTTATCTATTACTAAAATCGTCTCACCAAGCGACTTCATCATGTCAAAAACCGACTGACCACACAAACAAATCCTTCTACTAATCGAATATACACTTCACACAATCTTAATTCAAATTGCACCAATTCCAAATGTCAATGTTTTATGAATCAAAGTTGTTAGTTAAAATAAGTTAACCTTTACAATATCTCAATCTTCAGTCTATCTTAACAAACAAAATTTCAGATGTATAAAAATGTAATTCAACAAGTAGAATTCAGCTTGAGATTTATATTTCATTATACCTATTTAATAAATTCCAAATAAAATGAAATAATAAATTCTGCAACGTTAATTAACTGGACAATGTCTTTATTTGGTTAAAAAATTTAACTATTTTTTGAATGACAAATAAAAGAATATTTTGAATTGATAAAATTATTTATGGAAGTAATTGAACTTATAAAATAATTCAAATAAACCGTTTAACCAAGCAATTCACAAAAAAATAATATATTTTCATTTTAAATTAAACATTAACATTTCAACAGGCAAAAGGAAGTAGTTCATATTGTAAGGATTGATGACAAGGTAAACAGATACTGGTGGAAATTGAAAATGTTGATTTTGCTGGATTGATTGCTGAGATTGAAAAATTTGTCAAATAATCAATCATTCAAATTACTGCTTGGATCAGTTGGTCTTGGGGAATTTGGCCTGGAAATGCAATGAGGAAAAGTGAATGATGAAGGGTTGAGAGTTGACAAGAGTTTGTCCGTCAATGCAAAGTTCAACAACAAATAATAGAGTTGAATCATGAAGTCTTGGTGAATTCACAATGTTCACGTTTTTTGTATATGTTGACAGTGTGCACTCAAAATGTAGAATGCGAGTGAGAGTGCAGTGCTGTGCCATGTGAGTCGAACTGTGGTGGTGCCACTAGCAGTGCACTGACTTGGATAGAAGTGCAGAAGAGATGATAGAGTTGGGGTTCAATAGATTTTTTTGTAAAGCACAGATAGGCCAATAGATTTCTCATAAATGACAGAAATATAACTAAAATAATTTAAATTTTTGTCAAAAAAATATTTTTTAAAGCACCTTTTTATTATCAATATAATTGGACAACACAAAAAATCTAATTTAATAAAAAATGTGAATTGTACATTTTATTGAGTAACCTTTAATTAATCTAGCTATCTATAGTTTACAAGATTAAAACAAAAATCTTGAAAAAAGGATTGATTAGAAAGTCGCCTTTTGTTTTGTCAATCAAAAGATTATTTTAACATAAAAACGGTAAACAGAAAAAATATTTAAATTTGAGAAATGAATTAAAGTACGTATATTAAAGTTATAGTAGATTTGAAATAACTTGGATATTTCAACAGTCCAGTTAACTTATTGTTTAAGCAACAGCCAAACTAACTTTGAAGAAATATTTTGATATGTCCCAATTTTAGTTTATTCGTCAACAAGTCTGAAACATTCCTTTTCCATAAATAAATACTAAAATTGCATGTCCAGAAAATTAATTACTAATTAAGAATTGTAGTTTTTAAAAATGTAATCAAAGTAAACATCGGTTTTACCTTTTAGTATCATCTTTTAAGCGTATCATGTAATCTTAAGGGTTTATTGCAAGACCTTAATAGTATTATTTTTAAATTTATTAAAGAAATTTAAATTACAAAGCATTTTTTAACACAATAGAATCATAAGATGTAAAATTGTATCATCATTTTATTTTATGATGATTAACACAAAAGCCGATTATTATAGTACGTATCATGATACAATTACTGATTTACAATGTGCGAAAAATATTATGTAGTGCTTATTGCAGTGTTGAGTGAGAAGGAGGGGGCTGAAAGGGTTAACGGAGGGGTGATGTCTGCACAGCTGTTCGCAACTCTACTTTGTACTCTTTTTAGACAGGGGGTCACTGTCCCGTATCCACACAGACAGTAGTGCTGACCCCCTTTTCGTCCTTATCACTTCCATTTTGTCTTCCTTCCCCTACACTTTCCCTTTAATTCCACTTGTTCTTCTCTTTAAATCCTGTTTGACTTAGTTCACGTACTACTACTACCCCCTCTTCCATTGTAGTGTTCCACTGTGAACTATGAACTGTGTCTATTTCAACTACTCTGCACTGAAGCAATTTTTAATGCAAAAACTCACAACTCAAAACTCACAACTCAAAACTCACTTGTCAGTAATTAAGAAATGTTTTCAATTTTTTACTGAAAATATATAAGGGTCCCCCTCTTAGGTATTTTTACAGTTTTACCAATTTTCCGCCCTTTCCGCTCTTCCGCCTCTGCGTGTTCGCAGAGGTTACAGATGTCCGCTCCGGGGCTGAGATATATCAAAACTCATTATCACTTTGAGTGTGATTGAACGAGAAGATGAACAAGATAGCCAAGAGGGTGGTCTAACCTGTGCCTGTTAGTCATCATTAGAGTGTTAATCGTTTTGGGAAAATACTTCGAGTTAATACTTCGAGTTGCAGGTTGACATCATACATAGATGTAATAATCATGAAAATACCTAATTGATAGTTACACTTGCAATTGTAAAAGCTTAAGAGATTTAGCAATTAAATGGCAATAATCCAATATTCGTAGTATTTTAATTCGATTTTTAAAGATTACATCTCAAATGTAAACTCATTAAAAACAAAACCTTTTCACCTTTGACTATGTTCAAATTTGTACCTCTTTACTTGTGAAAATAATCTTTAAAAATCGAATTAAAATACTAAATATTGACCGATTTGGGCGTTATTAAGCTTAAAATTTTCAGAAAAACTCAGAGAATTTTATTTTGTAATAAAAACTTTATGTTTTGCAGGTTTTGGAATAGATATGGCTAAAAATATGTTTAAAACGTCTAAAAACCTTGAAAAATGAGCCAATTTTGAAATTTTGAATAAAGATTCGAAATCAGCGTTAAAAAATACATAAGATAGGATATGTGCGCCTTTTGTTCATATAATATCAATTTGGATGTCCATCTGTGTAAGTGAAGGGTGGACAACAACAAGTGAGACAGAATAATGACTTGGTAGGTACTGGTGCAGTGGTGTCGATATGTCTACCATCGAAATAGATCGTGAACACATTGCACACATCCTGTAAACAACCCTTTCGCCCCCACCTTTAATTAGACAACAATAGTACAAACTGTTCAACAAGTTATATTACATCACGATTCTATTGTTTCCTTTAAAGTTGTGTCCTTTAGTTGTACAACTTGTTGAACGATGATGAACTCTCGCCCTGAGCTGTGGCTAATGTCCATTCACTGCACCATTCACCACCTCAACCTCAACCTTCCCCTTGCCAACAGCATTTCATATAAATCTTCACTTTTTGGTCAATTTACCTTTGAAATACTGAAGAAACAAGCCAACTTCACCTTGATCTATTCCTAACGTTCTTGTTTACCACATTTGGCAAACACACAAAGAGTCATTAATAAATGACAGTACAAATATGAATATGAAGTGAGGAGGGTAGATCTTTAAGCTACCGCACTGTTAATGCACTAATTTCGTACTAAGCTTCCGCAAAGTTGTTTTGAAGTATCGTCTTTCTGGTAATTCTAAAAAACAACACTTGTTGGCTAATTTTAGTTATTCCACATAAAATTATTTAAGAACAAAAAATCTATAAATGTCTAAGTCAATGGCCAGACCAATTAATCAAAATTAGTCAAAACACTCCTTTTTTGATATACGCGCTTTATGAATGATATGAATTCCATGAATGATGTTGTGAATTATAAACATTAACAATTTTTATGAATTAATATTTATTTAAAGTTGAACTTAACGTAGGATTCCTAAAACTAAATTAGATCTATACTATATGAGTGATGATTACAATATATGTGAGTAGAGTCCCAATAAATTTTAAAATAATTTTAAATTCCCCAGAAAATAATTGTTAAAATTTTAAATCAATTTAAAAAAAATATAAAGTTACCTTTGCCATAACTACAACAACAACGTTAATATTTTTTAAAAAGTCATTTGTATATTTAAAATTAAAAGTATAGTTTTTTCAATAATATCAAGACTTATTCAAATATGTTTTGCGCCCTTGAGACATGTCTGAACGAGGGATAAATACACAGAACTGACTGTGTTGATTTGAATGAGTCACGTGATGCAATACTGAAATGTTGATGGGCAAGCATAGAGTATGGGTTGCCGATAGATTAATAGATTCATTAGTGATGAATCATTACACAGATGAACGCGTTTTCCGAGAAATCAAAGTACAAAATAAACAGTCGTTTCGAGGAACACAAAAAGCTGCTCATTCAGCCAAGTAATTAAATTTGAAATACAAATATTATTTAAACGTGCAATAACGCTTACGCATTTTTCTGAATGTTACCTTTAATTAAAGCGATTTTCATTATCTTAATCTCTTGAAACAAAAATAACAAAATCACTGACGTAGCTAATCTTACTCTCAAACTTTACTTTACATTTCTCAATCTCAATCAATCTCAATCTAATTTCACCACTCAAGCAATCTACTTCATAACATCAACACTTTTAAGTTATATCAATGTTTTCCTCTTAATTTAATTACTCCAAACACAAAATCAACAAAAATTTAGATCATTTACGTCAGTACTATAGTAGTTAACGAGGTCAAGGACAATTTGCGAACTAATTTAATTAATCTACGTAATACTATAGCATATTTACCTTTTAAAATATCCGTTATCATAAGAAAAAAATATAAAAGACAATTACGTAAGATGTACAACTTCATACTTAAATCATTTTACATTGGCTAAAATTAAAACCAATTAAATAACCCACTTCACCATATACAAATGCAAACCCACCAATTGTCGAGTACCAATTGTGACCTTTATCAATCATCACTGACATGTCGTGTAAACTATGTCCATCACGAGATAAAAGACATGTTCCATGTGATAGGCACGAGGCACATTTGCTCACAACAACAGGTATGGTCTACTACTGCTGTCTAATTAAAAGTGAGGTCGCATGCTTGTGTACAAAATTTAATTTCAACCAAAATCTATAATTAATTTTAAAATAACATATTTTTCAAAAATTGTAAATTTTACCGTTGAATATGGTCATTGAATTTTGAAAAGAGGTCAAATCTATTATCTCGTATGATCTCCAATTTGAGTAATGTTTTTCTAAAATGATTAAGCAAAAAACATAGGTTGTTTGTGTAAAACCCACTGACTCGATCTCACTTCCGATTGACCGATATGACAGATTAGTTGAAGTTGAAGTGTGGGAGATGGAATTTGGAGTTAATGAATTTGAAGTTGTTTGTTTGATTGTAACAAACAGAGATTAAACATGAAGATAAGAGATGAGACATGTTTTGAATGAAAAAATAAACTAATTTTTAATGTTAATAAAATTAAACTTAACTTTAAATTATGGTGATGATCATGATAATTAATCATTGATTAAATGTGATATTATTTGAGTTAAAAAAATCTAATTTGAATTTCTAAAATAATAAAACAAAAATTTTAAAATTAGTTTCATAAAAAAAATAAAGACCTTTTAAAATCCGTACTATTCAATATTCAAGCATATTGTTTTGATCATATTTTTTGAATGACATTTTCACACTGTGTGTGTAAAAATCATTGTTTCATGATAGAATCAAAACCCATGCACAAATACATCAAACAGGCAGATTCGTTGAAAGTGTTACTTTTCAATTTTAATCAATGATTTAAATTTTGAATTCAAAGTGACAAACGATCAATGTAACTAATATGGAGTTCGTTCTTAGTTGGTTTGATGAGAGTTGGCGTCATGTCACCGGATATCCATCTAATTCATCTTCTTCCATTACGCCCACTCATTCAACACACAAACCATTACGTAAGTGAAGAAGCTAAAAGGAAGAAATGGAAAAACAACTGTCTAAACAAAGTCCATGAATTTGCTTATTTAACTATAATTAAATCAAAGAATTTTTTAGTATGAAGCATAAAAGTAATTTAAAACGGAATTTTTTCAAGCGTTTTTAAAGATTGTAAAACAAATTATCATATTTGCACCAGTTGGATTTAGAAATAGACAAAAAAGAAATAACAAAAAAGTACTTGAGATCAACAAGAGGGTAAACGAGAATTTAGGAGCTTGAGATTGTGAACACGGAGTGATTAGTATAATGATTTGATCCGATGAAAAATGAAATAAAAATATTTTGGGCTTACCTTGTAGAATCCTCAGTATTTAAAGCCGAATTTTAAAAAATTAGTCTTTCTTAATGATTAGACAATAAACTCGTTAAATCAAATGTCACATTTTTAACTCTTCAACGCAGACAGTATGCACAATGTACAATTTGCGCAACTGCGCGTGCGTACAAAACTTCATCTCACGAAAATCGTTGTTTGGTACAAAGTTTTGAAAAAAGAAAGAGATTGAAAAGAAATAAATAAATGATTGACTTGTTGTTGCGAGTTGTGAAGAAGTGAACAAGTTGATTGTGTCTCCAAATGCATTAAGAAGGGGAATAAGTTTGAGTTGGGAATTGTGAACTTGAGTTAATTGTTCGTTGATGGATGTTGGATGAAGGTGTAATGGGGTGATATAAAAATACAGTGATATACTATGTGTGAGTGAGATTGTGGGGGTCGGGGGGTCAAGTGGTAATGTGACATTAATGGTTAGGTAATTATTGGGTACAGGCAATTAATGGTGGAGGGTAGAGATGATAGATAGAGGCAAATAAAGATTTATGTGTTAAGTGTCTGAGTCACGCGTTTGATACAGACAAAACAAAACGTAACAAACACTATTTGTTTGTTTCTATCTAAAGGAGATTAAGACATTAAGACAAAGTGGAGATTGGATTGTGGATTAGATAAGACAGGTTAGATTGAGGTGAGTTGGGGAAGATGTATTTAAGAGGCTCGGTATTTTTCCCAGAAATTTGACATCATGGAGACTATTTATGAATGACTCAATTTATAAGTTAATTTTTTGGTTACATATTAAAATATCTCCACGAGCCGCCAGTGCCAACTCATGTCCCTTGATCGATCACATGACAAGTCAAGCTAACGTGTTTTGGTTTGTTAACTAAAGGTTTGTTATTGCATAAAACATTATGCAATAAAAGTATTTTGTTCTCATTAATTAGAGCATGGCGCCCATTCACAAATATCAAGAAAATTCGGAGTCTGTAAAAACATACGCCCGGCGTCATCTTAATTTTCTTACAAAACATTAAAAAAGAAGCGCACTATGTAACTAACTGAAACTAACTACTATCTTTATTTAAAAGAAATAAAAACTTGTATTCTGCGGTCCACGAGTCCACAAGATAATTAAACCTCATAAGAATATTCTCTGCATCACAAAAAGCATTAAAAACATTAAGCTAATCTGTTAATCACGGACTTGTTTTAAAACACAGAATTTTATCCAAAAACATTTATATTTTGTAACTTTAAAATTCCTCACTTGTTCAATCATTAATCATTCGAGTTTGTTGAACTGGGCACATAAATACATGAATAAAAAACCATTAGTTGAAATAAATATAATTTTAACCTGTTAATAAGGAATAGCAAGAAAATAATGATAAAATTATTCATGACTTTAAATCCAAGTATTTTTGTTATAAAGTTCTTCACAAAATTCTTCATAGCCTTCATGACAAACAGAGCAGGTATCACACACTAATGGATTGGAAGTTCCTGTTTTGAAGTTAAAGACATTCAAATTAACATACAAATTAAATTCGAAAAATCAATTTATTTTCTAATCTTATTAAGAAAGTGCTACTGTTTCAAAATAAAATGTCAAATCATTTACTTCTAACACAAACAAACAAGCATCACGATTAATCATCTCATTTCTCATTTTTCATTGTGAAATGCAAACAAATGACATAGACAAGAAATAACAAAGTAAAGACAAGTTTCGTATCCCTTTACACAAACAGCACAAATGTAATTGACCACATGCAACACAGATTGCACTTTTGTTCAAACTCAAGTGGCAATGAATGAATGTCTAAATGCACTTTCGAGTACATCATCCTTGCACTGGACTGACCTAACTAAATATGCTTTTCTAAGCAGCTTGTCAACACACATGTTGGTGTGAAAGTTAAATATGAAATTTAAATACAGATCACATAATTAAAAAATATGGCTAATAGAGGCAATGACGTAAATTAATATATAAATAAAACCAGTTTGAAGATAAAAGATATAACCAGTTCTTAAAAAACTTAAAAAATAATAGAAATTAGTGTTACATTTAACATCATATATGTGATTAAATCAACCCGAGCATTGTGTAACAGTCGGTAAATTTATTTATAGAAATACACACAAATGCTCACATTTTTTTTCTCTTAATTGAAAAAGGTCAAGTCGTTGGAGTTGAGTGGTACAAGAATGTTGTGAATGTCTGTCTGTCCGTGTCGCATCATCCTCCACGCAACATTCACCAAACATTAGTTTTCAGTAATTCTCGGAAAAACGTCTGCTAACTTACTATTTCACGGCTTCTTACTACGATAAGGAAGAGAGAATAGTTAAGGTGCATGAAGAGGGAGATGAATGTTGTCATGTTCTTAGAAAAGTATGCAATAAGTTTGTTCATACTTTTTGTATTCAATTTGTATATTAACATTATTAGTAAGTTACTTTTCTCTACGATTCTTCTCATTCCCCCCATTCATAAAAAATATCTCGTCTGCCTCTCTTCCGCTCTCCCTCCTACTGCATTTTCGTATTTTTGTTGGTAACATATGAATGAACAATCCACTGCAATAGTGAATAACCGAGAGGCGTTTCAGTGAGATGAATTCGTCGTAGTTTTTTTTAAATGTTCCATTTTTTTAATAATAAAACTATTTGTTTTTTGGCTAGGATAAACCAAGAAAAAGAACAATTGAAATGATGGAAAATTTAAGCATGCCATATTTTGATTGATGAATTTAAATGAGAAAAAACTGACTGAAATTGGATATTTAATTAATTAAATGATATAAAATTACCTTTTAAATTCCCAATTTTTTCTTAAAACAATTTGTTTTAAAAATTCTAGCGCCATCTAACGACCATTTCATAAATTTGAAGTCATTCATAAATGTTGTGCTGTTCATCAATCTTCAGCATTCTCAATATTATCTGAGGTGTACCATCAATTGTGAATAAACTTTGAGCAACCAAATTGGTGGGTTAGTTAGTAACTCAATGTATTACTTATGGCACTCTGTTCGTGTTCTCCTCATGATCATTTGTGTGATGATGATTATGTCATAGACACAAGACAAAACTAGCTAACTAATAAGTGACACGAAGCCAAGTTGATCACAATAGTCATAACTAACCAATGCACAGTAGATCGTTATGCTCAATAGATAAAGGGACTATTCACACAATACGTAATAATCATGATGAGCTCAAGTAATCGTTTGAACCAACAAATAAAACCTAAGCACCTACATTTGTTAACACAACTCAACTCGACACATCATTAGCCTCACACAGCATACAAAATTTAATAATGTAACAAAGTATGATTGACCAAGTTTTAAATGGACCACCGAGTAGTAAACTAGATAAATCATTGTAGATTAAAAATAAAATCTAATTCCAAGAAGTAATGAAAAGGTGCTTTGAGAAAGTTTTTTTACCAGTTAATTTTCACAATTTTCAAACTCATCACTAACATAACAACATTAACAACAATGACGTAGTGTCCAAACACATTGACAACATGAATTGATTGATTGGTTCGGTAACGTGTCGTGTGATGTCTATGCAATGGAAACAGAAAGATTATTTTACAAATGACGTAATGTATCATGTCATAACAACAAAACATGAACACGAGTGGTAAATGAGCATTATCATCATTAAATTCCTCTTTCGAGCACAAAATGCATAACCATCCTGTCGTATGTTAATGTCCTCATTTTTTTCATTCATGCATCGAGTCTGTAAACTTGCCTGTAAGTTTGTTCGTACTCCTATCTCAACACAATATGATCCCCACAATATTCTCCCCTACTCGATAATACAATAAATAACTCTCAATAGTAATTTATATCCATTATATCCATATTTTACGTTCAACTATCAAAGTTAGGTGAGACTCGTGACGCTTTCTTTTTATAAAGTATACATTAAAAACAAATACAATCCATCCTACAATTTTATCAGAAATACACGTTTTAGAATGGGGTAATCCCAATTATTATCATAAATAAAACATCATATATGAATTGGCTTAAATCTAGTAATTTTTATTTTTACCTATTATTATAAAGTTATGAGTTTTTATTTTAATCTATATTTTAATGTTTTAAGAATAAGGCAATTTTAAGAGGCAAGACAAAAATGACCAATAGTTTATACACGTGTTCAAGTTGAAGCTAATTTAGATGGTGATACAGAAGAGAAGTTCAATAAGTTTTTTTACCTTTTTTGATTGTCGAAATACCTTTGAACATAAAAATTGTAAGGTGATGTTTTCTTTCATCGTAAATTGCGCATATCATTGAGATGTGACCATTACCAAGCGACTAGCTTGCATAGATTTTGTGTTAATTTGTGTCTACTTTTTAATCAACATTTAATTAATCTCTTACTTGCTACTTGATACAAACTTGCTACTGAATATTTGGTTGTGATTAAAATCTTTAAGTAGAAAAGAGGAAATGAGCAAAACAAGTGAAACCACCAGTTGCACACAGAATCATTAGCCGAAGATAAAAATATGATAAAGGATTTAGGGAAGTAGGAGTTTAATTGGAGTTTCGAAAAAGTATGAAAAAAAGAAAGACAAACGACTAAAACAAGACATCATGCTCATACCTCTCAAAGAGATAATGTCAATCTCATAGTAGTTGAGGTTGAGATAATAACAATTGGGTAAGTGCACATTACATTGTTCAGACTCACTCTGCAACGACTACGTAATTAGGAAGAATGGCCAAAAGGATAATAAAAACAGGATGCCAGAATTAGATATGGGAATGCACGAAAATTTTTAACGATAAATTAACATTGGTGTATTTTTTTTGCAATCTTCAGGATATTATACGTATTCACAATTAAAACCATATCGAATCCATTCCAATAATAATAAACTAATTGGTTTACTTAACTGTTGACTAATTAATTTTTATACTTTTATTTGAAATAGAAGTTTTGTCTAAGAAAATTTAAATTTTAGTTATATTGAAATTTCTTGCATTATTTAGAGTTTACCTTTTTATAAATAATTGAATCCTCTTCACTGATAAACTAATCTCCAGGGTGTTAAAAATATTTTTTCAATCACTCAATACCACCTCACTCCCATTTCTGATCATCATCGTTTTCACTTTCTCTCTTCATGGCTCGTATTCATTTTGTTGTCGTTTATTCATTCCTTCTCATTGATTATCAAAGGTTACGCCACTTTTCCTACGCTACTTTTTTTCTTTCTCATTCATTGATTATTGAGTAGAAAATGAGGGGACTAAATTAGTTTTGAACGAAACAACAGATAACAAAAATAATTTGAGTGAAATAAGCAATAAAGAGTTAATGAGAAACACGTGAATATAATAATGACTGAAGTGAGGGTGGAAATACAGACTATTAATGATCAAACAATGTTTAATGTTTAATAAACATAGATAGATTGATTGAACAAGGAAAAATGCAAAAACTATGGAAGTTACACAAATTGACTATAATAACCAAAAGTGTTACAAAACGAGTTAATTGAGTCATTAAACAGATGACTATGAGTAAATCTGTATTCAGAGATAACGACGTAACTGCGTTTGTGAAACTCAAAATTTCAATAATGTCACAAATTTTAATTCTAAAATCAATTCGAACCTTTTAGCTAAATGTAAAATCCAAATAATAATAATATATAATCAACAACTTTATTGAATTTACAAAATTAAATTCTGCCAAAATATTAAAATATTAGAACAAACATTAATCACTGAAAGGAAATGGGGGAGAAAATGTGGAAAAAAGTGCACAATTTGTAAGACAATAAATTAAATTAAAAGTTTATATCAATATTTTTTATTGTTTTTTAATGATAGAAATGATTGGGAAATATTAATTTGATTATGAATGGCGGGTAGGGGTGTCTATATATAGGCTTACAAAAAAAATTGAACTAGAAATGTTTGTTCCATTAGATTTTGATTGATTTAATTTAAGAAACTTTAGTTGAATTTAAAAAATAAACTTATTACTAATTTATAGTTTTTCACCCAACAAGGTTCAAGGTCAACGTCTGCTCAGTCTTAAGACTCAACCCAAATTTCAATTCAACCATAATATTCTTGTATTGGGATTTATTTTAATTAACTAAACTAATCCTATATATTATATGATATATTGTAAATGTGAAAAAAAATAATACAGAGTGACCTTTATTAATGAAAATTGAGCAAGAATTAAGAAGAAGAAGAATTCGAATTAATTTTCCATTAAAACGAAACCACCCTGTAATATAATTAAGTTAATTACACTAAGATCTCATGACTGTACAGAATTGTATAATTAAGTATGACAACAAAATTTAATCAATTGTGAACATTAATTACACGAGTTGTGTAATTCAGAAATGAGACAACCCAAAAAATGAAAATTTATTCTAATTCACATTCGAAAACTTTTAAACATCATCATACTTTTCATCCTCCAGTACATTCTTCAAATATTTCAATATCCAATTTCACTTTTTAATGTCCACCAATTAAACCGATCACATTGCACACTCGTTAATGAGTCACATCACTTTGAGTTGTTGTGCAATTGCGCACTAATTTCATGAGACCGTACAATGAACGGTCTAGTGATTGATCAGTTGCGATGCAAATTGGTTGTACGCAAATGGATGCATCAATGAGCAATGCAATGCAATCTGTGCAATACTAAGTGCACACAGACTGGTGATGATTTGATATTTTGGCGGGAACGAGGTATGTACGCCATGGGTGCGCAAACTTTTCGAAGCAAAGTCCAACAGGGTGGACATTCGATGTACTAAAGTCCACCCTATATCTTAGGTTTCAAAACGAAGCTATAAGGGGTCACGCAAATGTACGTACGCGCTTCACAGCACTGTGTTGCAGTACGTACATTTGCGTGACCTATAGCTTCCTTTGAAACCTACTATATCTGTCATTCAAAATCCAAATACAATGTTTTTACAAAAAAAGTTTCGAAAGAAATTATACCAGTCAAAATGTTGAAAGTTGGCATTTTTGAAAATTTGGATTATATTATGGTAGTTATTCAAAGAACATTTTAGTTCTAATACCTTGAGGATCAACTTCAATGGTCAATAGAGCTCTGAACTTATTTTCAGGTAGTGGAGTAAAGAATAGGTTGATTCCCAAATGATTGTTGAACCGAACATGGCTATCAAATTTGCCATAACGATAAGAGTTGTTGGACGCTATGTTAGATTGAGTTTTGTGTTCATATTTTCTGCTAACAATTCAACTTGTCTCATTTAAAGTAAATCAAACTTCGTTGATTGACTAATCAGCGGAATGCCCGCTGGAATGGCGAATTCAGCGGGCATCTTAATAATCCTTTTAATCACAATCCATTTATGTATTTCCACATAACACTTCGCTATTTACAGAAAAAATTGATTTATTTTTTCAATTTGAGTTTGAAGTTCTTAAAATGATTGGTCAATGAAGTTCAAACTTATGGATAATCGTTTGTTAGGAACGTGATGAACATGTGCAAGAATTTTGATTCTGCTCAGATTGATAATGATAAAAACAGATCCACTATGTGAGCTAATGTGGCTAAATAGTTTTAAATTATAATTATGCTTTAGTGGATATTTCTTTGATTAGTTTAAATCAATATAATATGAAGTAGTAGTTTTTGAAGACAATTTTAATTGGTCATCAAAATTAAGTTGAGGAAAACCATTTGTTTGCTTTTTTAGTTTGTTTGTTTTGTTTAATTAAATGAAAGAATTGTTTTAAAACTTATTCATTTTAAATCTCTTAGTGGACATTGGTGGATATTCTAAAGTTTCAAAATGTCCACTGGTGGACTAATGTCCACCCTTTGCGCATCCCTGATGTACGCAATATCAATAGTTGACATGTACATTCACAATATCACGCATGCGCAAATTAGAAGTAAAACATGTGTACGCGTAAATTTTAAAACAATAACAAAAGAAGAAAATATGACAGAAGAGACGAGAAATTGCGAGAAACGAGAGAAATGCTGCAATCGTTGGGAAAGTTGAATGATTCGTCATTGACCTAGTGAAACAAAAAAGATAAATGAACTTTTACTTAAACCCAGTTAGTTAATGAACAGTAAATATATGAAATTATATAAAAAAATTAGTTTTCAATCAATAGATTTTTTATAAATAGATATCATTGAAGATTAAAAAACATAACCGTTGAATAAGGAATAGGGGAAAATCTCAACAATGACAATACAATTCAGTTCACTTGTCCACTTGTGTTTATCAAACAGAATATAGTCAAAATGGCGCGCAATTCCTACAATACGACGCAATGAGTTGACAAAAAGATTGTTGTGCACTGCAACAATGTGCAGTGTGGTTGTAGAGTGGTGGTTTGTACAGCTGTTCTGTTGTACGACAGTGCACACTGAAACTGGTTTGGCTTGTACCGAGGGGTGGTGAGCCTCATTCTACTGTACAATGTACATGTACAACAGTACAACTCAAGGGACTACTAACACACATTCGAACGAGTGCATGCACTATTGGGTGGGACATGTTATTTAAGACACATAAGATAACTTTTAAATTGTCTGGATAAGTCACAAAGACAATCTCAACCAATGTACTCTGTACTATAGACAGATGATCTTATTGCTTTTCTCTACAGTGTAGACTTATTAATTGAATCACCCTGTCCAACAAACGTCAAGTGCAGTACAGTTTTGTTGCGAAATGTATTAGATTACAAAAACGTTTACTATTCGTAGTGTAGAGATGATTGAGTAACTTTAAGTGTGAGAAAATTTTATTGATAATAAAGAGAGTGAGGTATAGAAATATTTTGGAAGATGTAACCTGTTTAGACAATGGACAAGACATTAAAATTTGAATTGAAATTAAAATTCCTGTAATTAATTTTTCTAATATTATTTTTGAAAATATTTTTAATTTTAAAGAATTAAAAACCATTTAAATTGCTTTCATTTTGTCTACCGAATATATTTAACAATACGGAGTTGTTAATTTTAATTTAATTAACGTAATTTTATTAACGAAAGAGTAAACTTTTTAAATACATTTCGCTCAATTTTTTTGCATTATCTTCCAGTCTCTCTAATTATACACTGCAGACTGCAGTACATAAGCAAACAAGTTCATTTCGAATCGAATGTTTATCAACAAATCCAATCAAGGTCAATGGCGCTCAACTCATATGACTGGACGTCACAAATTCGGTTACCAAGAGAATATATTAGAATGTTAGTTGGTGTGCGCATGCGTGAACATGTGTGAGAAAGAAGGGCACAATTATGAATACTACTACGCTACATATATACCGGTGAAATAATAACATTCTGTCTGGTGAACATAATGGCGACTTGATGCCCCCAATCAGACACAGTACGATTCCACCGCAGTCTGCCACTACTACTTCTAGTGCTCTACACACCTGCGCACTCGTTGTTCAATCGCCCTCTTGACAACAACTGATTTTGTGTTTAGCCGGTCGTCACACTCTTTTACAGTGTTAAAAACTACAACTGTACTGTACGACAACTCACCGTACAGCACTTCATTTACGTCAATGCATTTCTCTCCCAATACATTCGCGTCATCTGTTTTTCTCGTAAATGCCACAGCCACTTTTTGCGTTAATTGAAATTTTAAAATAGTTTATTATAATTGTAAAAAATGAGAGAAATCATGTAGAGTGATTCATGAGTTGCGAAACCCCGTGAATAGTGACTTAAATCAAATATACGTGGTAATATTGAATAATTGCAAGATTGTTCAATGCTAAATGTACTCAATTTCTTTGGAAAACACTAACAATCAGTTACCAACATACCTCAATGCACACTACTACTGTAAAGTATTGTCAAGTTCATTGCTTCAATGTAGCTGTACAGTTGCACACTGTCACGGTCTGAGAAAAAAAAGTTTGTGTCTGGCAATTTGATAAAAAGTAGTCTATCCTGCTTGTTTTTTCACGCTGATTCCGAATCTGGCCTCAGAAGTGCTGAAATAAGCTAGGTTTTCCCGTTATCTGATGAAAACGAGATAAAACTCATTATAAGCCAATATGGTCAAGTGGCATATCAAAATGCTCGTTATTGGCCAGTAGAATCCTCAATAAATTTACAAAGTGTGTATCCAAATTCAAAATCTGGTTTGGGACATGTTCCAAAATGGGTTCAAAGAGTCAAAATTGTCAAAATGGTCAAGTGGCATATCAAAATGCTCGTATTGGTCAGTAAAATCACAATAAATTCACAAAGTGTGTATCCAAATTCAAAATCTGGTCTGGGACATGTTCCAAAATGGGTTCAAGAGTCCAAAATTGTCAATATAAGCTTAGTAACATATCAAAATGCTCGTATTGGCAGGGGTAGAATAATAATACCTCAATTGAGTCGATGGAATATATCCCACAATAAGTTGGTCGGGATTATCCCATAATTGGGTTGATTGATTCAATCCACAATAAGTTGGTCTGGAGTATCCCACAGATGGGTTGATTGATTCTATCCCACAATAAGTTGGTCGGGGAGTATCCTCACAATTGGGTTGATTGATTCTATCCCACAATAAGTTGGTCGGAGGAATCCCCAATAGCATATCTGAACTATAAAAATGCTTTAAGTCTAAGAGAAATAAACTAAAATTGAAAAACTTATATTTTTTGGCCAAATAAACAAAAACCGGAAAGTGAATAGACTGAATTGACATTGATATTATCAATCTTGAAGCTTTAATTATATCGCTTGTAGTGGATGGATTTTTGTTATTTTAAAAATGCCATTCTTACTAAATACAATGCAGGGGATCGCATAAGGCAAATTAAAAATTTTTGTATTCACCGGAAGTAGGAGTTCCAAAAATGAAACTTCCGGTTACTAATCCCAAAATTCTAATTTTTATTACAAAATCAGATTCTCCGCCCTTTTTCATGAAAGATAGCGTATAAGAACATTGAAATCAGTTAAGTCTAAGTAACAAAAACTGAATTTCAATATAACATATTTTTTGTTCCAACAATCAATTTCTTTTGATTTATGCTAAAACTTAAAATCTATTTATTTCTCTTTGAATTGATGGATTTTTTTATGTTCCAGATATACTTATTACTTTATGAAAATAGACGGAGAATCCGATTCCGAACTCAAAATTGCAATTTTGGAGCAGTAACCGGAAGTTCCATTTTAGAATTCCGACTTCCGGTGATCCAAGAAAATTAATTTTGACGCCAAAAGTCTTAGAATAGTCCAAAAACATAATTTCACTTAAAAACCCACACCCGGAAATGGGGTCCCGGATATCGATCCCAATTGGAACTTTTGGCAATTTTCCGATTAATTACCGATTCTTCTCGGATAATTTTTCCGCCACTTCATATTACATTGGGAATATTTACGCAATTTTTTAAAGCTTTAGAACCAAATGGACCAGCTTATAATTTTATAGTTGAGTTGTTAAAAAATCAAAAATCGCTTCATTTGATTAATGATGGAAATTTTACTGGTCCGGAGATAAGGAAAATCAGAGAACATCCTGGTTTTTGAGGCAACTCTTTCTCCGATAGAATTACGAGCATTCAAGGCATTCAACACTTGTCGGAAAATATGTTTTAACAAGCAGAAATGCACGAGGAACTTTCAAAGGGAACAAATTCTTAAAGAATTTTTGCATCGTACAAAGAAATGGGGTGTGGTTTTTACTTTAAAAATGCATTGTCTCATGTCACACCATGAGGGACATTCCAGATGAAGCTGACTGGACTTCTGATCAGCAAGGAGAAAAATTCCATCAGATTTTATCTCCGTATGAAGAGAGATACGAAGGCAAGTCAGTAGCAAGCATGCTTGCATTCTATAGTTACGACGCGTCAATACTAAATTTAGCAAAAATCGAAGATGATTTGAATGAAACGGATGATATAACTTATAAACTTCCTTAACTATTAACTTAAAAATTATTACAGGATTATAGATTATCTTTTACAGAAATATAGTTTATATTATTATTATTATAGAATATTAGATTATTTTTACAGAATTATAGTTTATATTATTATTATTAGAATAGAATATATATTTATTATTATAGAATATTAGATTATATATATTTATTATCATAGAATATTATAATATTTTTCACAGAATTATAGTTAATATTATTATTATTATTATTATTATTAATATAAAATTTTAGATTTCTTTTTGCAGAATTATAGTATATATTATAAAATTTTCTATATATTATTCTATCTATCTATCTATATATTATTCTATATAATATATTACACAAATAACACATTAAGCTAATAAATTATCAGTTTTTATACACATTATTAATTAAACGTAAAATATGATAATAAATTAAATCTTTAAATTGATTCATTTTTTTATTGCTATAGAATAAATTTTTTATGCAAATATAGTTTTCCACTCAAACTATTAGAACCAGTTTTAGGATAAGATCAAGTTTATTTTAGATACACGACCAACTTATTTTGGGATAGGATCCATCGACTCAATTGTGGGATATTCGCGACAAACTTATTTTGGGATAGGATCCATCGACTCAATTGTGGGATATTCGCGACAAACTTATTGTGGGATAGAATCAATCAACCCAATTGTGGGATATTCGCGACAAACTTATTGTGGGATAGAATCAATCAATCCAATTGTGGGATATTCGCGACAAACTTATTGTGTGATAAAATCCATCGACTCAATTGTGGGATATTCGCGACAAACTTATTGTGTGATAAAATCCATCGACTCAATTGTGGGATATTCCCGACAAACTTATTGTGGGATAGAATCAATCAATCCAATTGTTGGATATTCGCGACAAACTTATTGTGTGATAAAATCCATCGACTCAATTGTGGGATATTCGCGACAAACTTATTGTGTGATAAAATCCATCGACTCAATTGTGGGATATTCGCGACAAACTTATTGTGTGATAAAATCCATCGACTCAATTGTGGGATATTCGCGACAAACTTATTGTGTGATAAAATCCATCGACTCAATTGTGGGATATTCAGACAAACTTACTGTGGGATAGAATCCATCGACTCCAATTGAGGTATTATTATTCTACAGGCCAATATGAGCATTTTGATTTGCCACATGCACATAACTTTGACAATTTTGACTCTTTGAACCCATTTTGGAACATGTCCCCAGACCAGATTTTGGATCTGGATATACACTATGTGCATTTATTGTGATTCTACTTGCCAATACAAGCATTTTGATATGCTACTTGCTTATATTGACAATTATGACTCTTTGAACCCATTTTGGAACATGTCCCAGACCAGATTTTGGAGCTGGATACACTTTGTGCATTTATTGTGATTCTACTTGCCAATACGAGCATTTTGATATGCTACTTGCTTATATTGACAATTTTGAATCTTTGAACCCATTTTGGAACATGTCCCAAACCAGATTTTGGAACTGGATACACATTATATTCATTTATTGTGAGTTCTACTTGCCAATAAGAGCATTTTGATATGCTACTTGCTTATATTGACAATTTTGACTCTTTGAACCCATTTTGGAACATGTCCCAAAAACCAGATTTTGGAACTGGATACACATTATATTCATTTATTGTGATTCTACTTGCCAATACGAGCATTTTGATATGCTACTTGCTTATATTGGCTATATATTGAGTTTTATCTCGTTTTCATCAGATAACGGGAAAACCTAGCTTATTTTAGCACTTCTGAGGCCAGATTCGGAATCAGCGTGAAAAAACAAGCAGGATAGACTACTTTTTATCAAATTGCCAGACACAAACTTTTTTTCTCAGACCGTGTGCTGTTTGTATAATAAACATACATATAAGTAACATTCGTAGCATATTTGTGAATAGTGAGAACACAAAGAGCCATTTTACCATTTTTATGACTCTACAGACTATAAGAAACATATTGCCCAATTTTTAATTCATCAAAATAATGTAAAAAACTATAATCAAAATACAATTTTGTGGTATTAAGGACTTTGATGAAGAATTAGATGTACCTTTAAAAAATTTGAAATTGTTCACTTGATAACGTATGAAATTTATTTAATTAATTTTTAAAAACAAAAAAATAAATCTTTTAACCATTATAATTATTGTAATTTTTCATTATAAATAAGTTTACATTATAATCTAAACTCCACTAACAGTATCACACATCCATTCTCTGTATCACTCATCACCTCCAGCACTTGTCTCCAGTATTATGCATGTGCCACAGTCACCATCATCGAGCACATGTCGTCCATGTGCACCACTCCTATGCATCAATCATGTGCTCAATCAATTAGTTATACACATTTACAAATTATAAATGTACTTAGATTTTAAATTTTTTTGAAAATCTAAAAACATCAATTAATTGTATAACCTGTAATTAATTAAATAACACTAGGACACAACGAATAAACATCAAAACTAAACACAATAAAAAAGGATTAAATCTAATAACTTGAACTCATTGCTTACGTAACATGTAGCAATTGATTGTTGGTGTGAATTGTCAAGTGCACGAAATCAAAACACACATTAACAACATAATTGAGTAATTTTGATAATATAATAGTATAATCCCTATGCGCAATAATGTGATTCCTTTAAATTTAGCTCGGCCAATTAAAATCTCAACCAAATGCACTTCATTCTCAATGTGAATTCAAGCATGCAACCATATTTGTACACCATTCACATGGGACAGTACGGAGTGTCACCAAGTAGGTGGTTCAAAATTTAATTGCATGAATACCATTACCAAATTCTCAACTAACTCATTCACATATTCATAGAAAGCACGTTATCTCGTATAAAAATTGTTTCAACAAGTGGATACATCTTATCATTAGCCGACTGACCAGACACACAAATCCTTCTACTAATCGAATGTCCTTCACACAATCTTCAATTCAAATTTTACCAATTCCAAATGTCCATGATTTATGAATTAAAGTTATTAGTTAGAATAAGTTGACCTTTATAATCTCTCAAATTCATGTATATCTTACCAACAAAATTTCAGATGTATAAAAATGTAATTCAACAAGTAGAATTCAGCTTGAGAGATATATTTCATTATACCTGTTCAATAAAATCCAAATAAAATCCAAAGATAAATTGTTTCAATAAATAATGTCTTTATTTGGTAAAATAAAATTTACAAGTTAAAAATTTGTTAGTTATTTTTTGCATAACCAATGAGAGTATATTTTGAAATGATAAAATTATTTATGGAAGTAATTTAATTTATACAATAATTCAAATAAACCGTTTAATCAGTCAATTCAGAAAGAAATAATATATTTTTCTTTTTAAAAAAGTTATTTTCTATTTTAATCAATAACATTTCAATGGGCAAATAGTAGTTCAGATTTTAAAGATTGATGACAAGCCAAACAGATTGAAATTTGAAAATGATAAACATTAAAATTGTTGATTCTGCTGAGGTTGAAACATTTTCAAATAATCATTTAATCAATGCATGCAAATTACTGCTTGGATCAGTTGGTCTTGAGGGAATTAGGCCTGGAAATGCAATGAGGAAAAGATGAATGATGAAGGGTTAGAGTTGACAAGAAGTTTGTCCGTCAATGCAAAGTTCAACAACAAATCATAGATTTGTACAAGTCTTAGTGATTTCACTTTGCCTCATTCACGTTTTTGGTATATGTTGACAGTGTGCACTCAAAATGTAGAATGCGAGTGAGAGTGCAGTGCTGTGCCATGTGAGTCGAACTGTGGTGGTGCCACTAGCAGTGCACTCACTCAGCTAGAAGTACAGTCGAAATGAAAGACTTGAATGTTCAATATATTTGTAAAGAACAAATAGACCAATAGATTTCTCAGAAATAATATTACCAAAAAGCTAACTAAGACATTTTTAATTTTTAATAAAATAAAAAATATTTTTTAAATCACCTTTTTGAGCATCGACGTAAAAAGAAATTTTAATTAAAAATCGTGAAATATACCTATAACCAGTCTACAGTGAAAATTAATAAACCAAAAGAACTAGCTTTAAAAAATTAGTTTGAATAGATTATTACATACTTTAATATGAATGTCACCTTTTATTTTTTAGAACAAAAATTTCTATTAACAAAATACAGGGAAATCTCGAGATTTAAAAATTAAATTAAAGAACGAATATATACTTTATGAGCAACGTGTTTTAGCAGCTTTAGCGTTTGAAAAATTATTCGATTTTCAAGATGATTTTAAAAATTATGTAAAAATATATCATACCTTGTGTTACCATTTTATACGATGCAAACAAAAGTTCAATCAATACAACTTAACTTAAAGATACACAATGACATATTTTTTTGACTTATTTACATATTCATAAATCGCAGATTTAATGATTCAAAATTAACATTATGAAATGAACAACCGATTTAATTTAAACATACATCACTCATTTTTTTAAAAATTCGTAAATCAAAATTTTTTATTTGACGATCTTATCACACATTATATTAATCTAACTAATTAAATATTATGGAAACCAAATTTTACATCGTAAGATATGATTACTGTTCAATTGATCATGATTATAAGTTTAATATTTTATAAGTTAATTTGCTTAATTTTTAATTTAAAAAAGTTTTACCTGTCTTGAAAACAAATGAATCAGTTTTTTGGAAATTAAATATTATTGCGTAATTAATAGTTGTCATTATTAACATGATTTATTATATAATTTATACAAAAATGCACAATGTAAAAAATTTGGATGATTTTATTTTTTCATTAAAAACATTTTATATAATTATTACGGTAAAACTGTTACCTTTTTAAACCATTGATTGAACCAAACATTGAAATGTTATCTTTAATTGTTTAATAATTGGTTAATAAGTTTAATAATTTTGAATAGAATTTGTAGAATCGTGATATGTATAAAATTAAATCATTGTATCATCATTGAACTACAATAAACTCAAAAAGCCGATTAGTATAGTATGTATCATGAATCATGATGCAATTACTGATTTATGATGTGCGACATGTATTATGTAGTGCTTATTGTAGTCTTGAGTGCAGGGGGTAGGGGGCTGAAAGGGTTTACGGATAGATGATGTCTGCACACCTGAGAGGTCGCCAACACTACTATGTGCTCTTCAAAAGACAGGGGGTCACTGTCCCCGGGCAGTGTCCCGTGTCCACACAGACAATAGTGCTGACCCCCTTTTTCGTCTTTATCTCTTCCATTTTGTCTTCCTTCCCCCACACTTTCCCTTTAATTCCACTTGTTCTTCTCTTTAAATCCTGTTTGACTTAGTTTGTTAGGTAGTTCGCGAACTATTACTACCCCCTCTTCTATTGTAGTGTTCCTTTAAATAACCCTTTCACCCCCTCCACTCTCCATCAGGATCCTTTTAATATTGATGGGAATACATAAAAGAAGTCTGGTTAAAGGGTATGAAAGAATTGTGCACATGGGGTTAGTCGAGTTAATTGACGTGTCTCAAAATAGACTTTGTTCACATGACCTTTCAGTCAGAATCATGTGATGATTGTCCCTCGATATGGCAACAAGTCAACCAATAATCAACCAGTCAGCCAACCAGAGAACCGGCCAAGTGTTCATTTGGTTGTGAAAGAAGGGGTGCGAAGGGTTAAGTGAGATATATCAAAACTCATTATCACTTTGAGTGTGATTGAACGAGAAGATGAACAAGATGGCCAAGAGGGTGCTCTAACCTGTGCCTCTTAGTCATCATTAGAGTGTTAATCGTTTTGGGATAGAGCAAAACGAGAGGATTTAACACTTCGAGTCGCAGGTTGACGTCACACCGAGATGTTATAATCAGTTGAAGTTGTGCCTAATTGGCAAGTGGTAATTGCTAATTACGATTGTAGAAGCTTACGAGATTTACCAATTAAAGTTACAAAAAAAATTTAAAATGCAAAATTCGAATATTCCGGACTGTTTTTATTATAAATTTCAATTTACTAGATTAATATCTTTTCTTATTTGTATTACCTTTATTAAGAAATGATTGAAATATTCCTGCACTTATTAACCTTTTTTAACATCCGATTTACCTTGGTAACATTATTTTAAAATTCCATCAAATCGACTAGTTCGATCAATGTCCCGTAAGGTAGACGCTTTACAGACGAAACATCACAACAACAACGAAGGCAACGAACCAAGTCAAGGTAACACTCAACACTCAACAAATAATAACAAGTGCTTTCAGTTACTATGAACTAACCTGAACACATCATCGATAGAAAAGAAGATGGACGAGTAAAGAAGTGAACATAAAGAAGGATTGAGACAAAAATAAAACAAACTGAGTGAGGGAAGTCATGATGCGCGATAATCTTCCATTTTGAGAGACGTGGGGGAGGGTGTGATGCACAACTAATGTACAGGTAGAGAGGTAGAGTGAGGCTGGAGGCAAACATGCGTTACGAGTGGATAGATAATCGAATGAGAGATCGAGATTGGAAGGAAATGTAAGATTAGTTTCGCAATTTTCTAAGAAAACATATCTAGAAAAAAATAAAATCTAAATAATTCTGGTTTAAGTTCGAGCAGAAAGAGGTATGACATAGCTATATTCCTAAAATTTTTTTTTTTTTTTTTTTTTTTTTTTTTTTTTTTTTTCCCGGAAAGCACGAGTGTATTCGTAGTGCCGAATAAGTGAAGGGTGGACAATAACAAGTGAGACAGAATAATGACTTGGTAGGTACTGGTGCAGTGGTGTCGATATGTCTACCATCGAAATAGATCGTGAACACATTGCACACATTCTGTAAACAACCCTTTCGCCCCCACCTTTAATAGGACAACAATAGTTGAACAAGTTATATTCTATTGTTTGCGTAATATTACAAAATCATAGCAAAGTTGTACAACTTGTTGAACGTGCCTCTCGCCCTGAGCTGTGGCTAATGTCCATTCACTGCACCATTCACCACCTCAACCTCAACCTTCCCCTTGCCAACAGCATTTCATATAAATCTTCACTTTTTGGTCAATTTACCTTTGAAATACTGAAGAAACAAGCCAACTTCACCTTGATCTATTCCTAACGTTCTTGTTTACCACATTTGGCAAACACACAAAGAGTCATTAATAAATGACACTACAAATATGAATATTAAGCGAGGAAGGTAGATATTTAAGCTACCGAACTGTTAATGCACTAATTTCGTACTAAGCTTCCGCAAAAATGTTTTGATAGTTTAGCGTAATTCTACGGAAGAGACTTTGGCGGGGTAATATTTAAAGTTATTTGCACCAAAAATATTTAAGAACAAAAAGTGTATGAATGTCTGAATGTCTGAACCGATCAATTAATCAAAATTAGATAAAATACATCTTTGATACGTATTCTACGAATGGTGTTGTGGATTTTTTTATTCATTTGATAAGATATTGATAAAATCCCACTTCAACGAGTTTTGGTTAGAAGTTAGATAGGTTAGGTACCGTAAAGTATTGAATTTTGGTTCGGTGTTAGATAGGTTAGGTGCCGTGTCGGATTGAGTTTTAACTAAAGAATTGTCCAATAGGTCAAAACTACTGTAGTACTATTTCTCTCCAACCATTATAAGCCATTCTTCACATAACCTTTTTCCTATTATCGCCACCCCCTCAAGGGTCATTCACAGACATGTGTCAAATGTACAGTACAGTACAATAGAGTAAGGTCAATGTTAGTTCGTTTTTTCGTATGACAGTTCGGTTCACTTATATAAAGAGTGTTCAATAAATAAACTGAAAAATTCGCGTTATAAAGCGTAAGAAAATTTTACAGGATTAACTGAATACTTTCGACTACCCTTCCAGTAATCTTACACATGTAAAGGGTGATCGATAATGTGACCGAAATTATTGAGGTGAGCAATTGTTCAATGGTCAAACACATTTTCTCTCTTTTATGTTTTCTCTTCTTTTGTGCTTTGGTTTTTGTTGTACAGGCGCCACATGACGCCAAAAGCAGACACATTCGAGTGCATTTCTAAAGGCAGTGAGTTTAATGTGCGCCCTTGAGACATGTCTGAACGAGAGATCAGTGACTGTGTTGATTTTAATGAGTCACGTGATGCAACATTTAAATATAAATACGCAAGCATAGAGTATGGGTTGCTGATAGATTAATACATTCATTAGTAGTGAATCATTACACATATGAACTATTTTTCTGAGAAATCAAAGTACAAAATGAACAGTCGTTTCGAGGAACACAAAAAGCTGCTCATTCAGCCAAGTAATTAAATTTAAAATACAAATATTGTTTAAACGTGCAATAACGCTTGCACATTTTTCTGAATGTTACCTTTAATTAAAGCAATCTCCATGTCTCGAAACAAAATCACTGACGTATGTAATCTTACTCTCAAACTTTACTTTACATTTCTCAATCTCAATCAATCTCAATCTATTTTCACCACTCAAGCAATCTACTTCATAACATCAGCACTTTTAAGTTATATCAATGTTTTCCTCTTAATTTAATTACTCCAAACAAAAACCAACAAAAATAATCAAGATAATTTGCGTCAGTACATTAGCAGTTTTCTCGGTCAAAGACAAAATTTCGTACTAATTTAATTAGTCTACGTAATACTATATCATGTTTACCTTTTTAAAAGATCGGTTATTAAAAAAATATAAAAGACATTTACGTAAGATGTGCCACTTCATACGTAAATCATTTTACGTTGATTAAAATTAAAACCAATTAACTAACCCAACTAATATACAATACTAATATACAAAATGCATACCCACCAATTTAGAATACCAATTGTGACCTTTATCAATCATCACTGACATGTCGTGTGAACTATGTCCATCACGAGATAAAAGACATGTTCCATGTGACAGGCACAAGGCACATTTGCTCACAACGACAAAAATATACAAATACTACTGTCTAATTAAAGCCGAGGTCACATACTATTGTTCAAAATTTAATTCTAATCAAAATCTATAATTAATTTTAAAATTACATATTTCCCACAAAATTGTAAATTTTACCGTTGAATATGGTCATTGAGATTTTAAAAGAAGTCAAATCTATTATCTCGTATGATCTCCAATTTGAGTAATGTTTTTCTAAAATTACTTAGCAAAAAAACATAGGTTGTTTGTGTAAAACCCACTGACTCGGACTCACTTCCGATTGACATGATATGGCAGATTAGTTCAAGTTGAAGTGTGGGAGATGGAACTGGTAGTTAATGGATTTGAAGTTGTTTGTTTTGATTGTAACAAACAGAGATTAAACATTAAGATAAGAGATGAGAAATGTTTTGAATGTATAAAATAAACTAATTTTTAATGTAAATAAAATTAAACTTACCTTTAAATCGGAACACTGGAATGATAATTAATTATTGATTAAATGTGATATTATTTGAGATTTAAGAAAAAAAATTCAATCCATCCTAATTCTCTTATACAAAGAAAGCGCATGATGTAACTAACTACCATCTTACGCCCAATTTCAGAAATTTCTGTTCACAAATAACGTGATAATTAATCTGTGTTTTTCATAGAAGTAAAAGTGGATAATCATTATGAACAGTTCTATAAAATCATTATTTTAGCGCTTTTGGATGCATTTTGGGGTGAATGTTTTTGTTTTGAAATATAAAAACACCAAGACAAGTAGTGAAGTGTCTTGAGTAAGCACACTCGGAAGCACTTAGCCATAGCTCATTCACTTCTCGGAAAAATTAAATCGAGGGAATTGAAGCCAACAAGTAAAACAAAAGGTTTTAATGAACAAATAGAAAAATAATCCAAATTTTACCTTTCAAGAAAAGACCCAAAGTATAAAAAACCAATTAAACTCTTATTTTTCGGTTCACAATTCAACAAGATAATAAATAATTTATTAATAATATTCTCTGTATTACAAAAAAGCATTAAAATCATTAAAAGATTCTGTGAATCACGGATTTATTGTTATAAAACACAGAATTTTTAATTTCCAAAACAATTAATTTTCTAAATTTAAGATTCCTCACTTATTCATTCATTAATCATTTTGTACAGAGTGATTCTAGTCTGTTGCACTGGACGTACAAATACCATGAATAGGATCATAAGTTGGAAAAATATAATTTTAGTTTTTATAACTATAATAGCAAAATATAATGATAAAATTATTCATGATTTTTAAATCCAAGTATTTTTGTTATGAAATTTTTCACAAAATTCCCCAGGCTTATTTCATAGCCTTCATGACAAACTGAGCAGGTATCACACACTTATGGATTGCTAGTTCCGGTTTTGAAGTTGAAAAACTTTCCAAATTAACATACAAATTAAATTCGAAAAAATCAATTTATTTTCTAATTCATGTTAGTAAAAACTTTGCTGTTACAAAATAAATTGTCAAATCATTTACTTCTAGCACAAACAAGTGTAAAACATCTCGAATAGTCATCTCATCTCTCATCTCATTTTTCATTGTGAAATGCAAACAAATGGCATAGACAAGTAACATCAACATAGAGACAAGTATTCGTTTCATTTGACCGCATAGCACAAATGTATGACCACATGCAACTCAGATTGCACATTTGTTCAAACTCAAGTGGCAATGAATGAATGCCAAAATGTACTTTCGAGTACATAATCTTTGCACTGGACAGGCCAAGCTAAATATGCTTTTCTAAGCAGTTTGTCAACACACATGTTGTCATAAAAGTTAGATCAAATAAATTGAAAAATTATGTGAGTTGAAAATTGAGATTTACCTTTTTGCTATTTGATTATAAAAAAACGAAATTTATATGAAATTTAAATAAAGATCAAACAATAAAATTTTTGTAGCATAGTACAAGAGAGGCAATGATTTAAATTAATATATAATAATATAATTATTATAATATAATATTGATAACCTATTTAATTAAATTGACACTATGTATGTCAACTAATCGTTGGTTTATTGGATAATGGTGGATTTTGGGGGCGTTTTGGGTTCGTTCGGCCGGCGAATCCTAGGTGCCACTCCTATCAACCATTTCCTCTCTATTCCTTCGTCTTTCCTCTTTTTAACTTCGTTTTACTTCTGTTGTATTTCTCTCTTCTCTATCCCTCGACCCACACAATTCTAGTACCACTACCCTCCTCACGCTAGGTCTCCTCCATCACTAAACCCTACATAAGCACGGTCTGAGAAAAAAAAGTTTGTGTCTGGCAATTTGATAAAAAAGTAGTCTATCCTGCTTGTTTTTTCACGCTGATTCCGAATCTGGCCTCAGGAAGTGCTGAAACTAAGCTAGGATTTTCCGTTATCTGATGAAACGAGATAAAACTCAATATAAGCTCAATATAAAGCAAGTAGCATATCAAAATGCTCGTATTGGCAAGTAGAATCACAATAAATGAATATAATGTAGTATCCAGTTCCAAAATCTGGTTTGGGACATGTTCCAAAAATGGGTTCAAAGAGTCAAAATTGTCAATATAAGCAAGTAGCATATCAAAATGCTCTTATTGTAGAAGTAGAATCACAATAAATGAATATAATGTGTATCCAGTTCCAAAATCTGGTTTGGGACATGTTCCAAAAATGGGTTCAAAGATTCAAAATTGTCAATATAAGCAAGTAGCATATCAAAATGCTCGTATTGGCAAGTAGAATCACAATAAATGCACAAAGTGTGTATCCAGCTCCAAAATCTGGTCTGGGACATGTTCCAAAATGGGTTCAAAGAGTCATAATTGTCAATATAAGCAAGTAGCATATCAAAATGCTTGTATTGGCAAGTAGAATCACAATAAATGCACATAGTGTATATCCAGATCCAAAAATCTGGTCTGGGACATTGTTCAAAATGGGTTCAAAGAGTCCAAAATTGTCAAAGTTATGTGCATGTGGCAAATCAAAATGCTCATATTGGCCTGTAGAATAATAATACCTCAATTGAGTCGATGGGATTCTATCCCACAGTAAGTTTGTCGCGAATATCCCACAATTGAGTCGATGGATTTTTATCACACAATAAGTTTGTCGCGAATATCCCACAATTGAGTCGATGGATTTTATCACACAATAAGTTTGTCGCGAATATCCCACAATTGAGTCGATGGATTTTATCACACAATAAGTTTGTCGCGAATATCCCACAATTGAGTCGATGGATTTTATCACACAATAAGTTTGTCGCGAATATCCAACAATTGGATTGATTGATTCTATCCCACAATAAGTTTGTCGGGAATATCCCACAATTGAGTCGATGGATTTTATCACACAATAAGTTTGTCGCGAATATCCCACAATTGAGTCGATGGATTTTATCACACAATAAGTTTGTCGCGAATATCCCACAATTTGGATTGATTGATTCTATCCCACAATAAGTTTGTCGCGAATATCCCACAATTGGGTTGATTGATTCTATCCCACAATAAGTTTGTCGCGAATATCCCACAATTGAGTCGATGGATCCTATCCCAAAATAAGTTTGTCGCGAATATCCCACAATTGAGTCGATGGATCCTATCCCAAAATAAGTTGGTCGTGTATCTAAAATAAACTTGATCTTATCCTAAAACTGGTTCTAATAGTTTGAGTGAAAACTATATTTGCATAAAAAATTTATTCTATAGCAATAAAAAATGAATCAATTTAAAGATTTAATTTATTATCATATTTTACGTTTAATTAATAATGTGTATAAAAAACTGATAATTTATTAGCTTAATGTGTTATTTGTGTAATATATTATATAGAATAATATATAGATAGATAGATAGAATAATATATAGAAAATTTTATAATATATACTATAATTCTGCAAAAAGAAATCTAAAATTTTATATTAATAATAATAATAATAATAATAATATTAACTATAATTCTGTGAAAAAATATTATAATATTCTATGATAATAAATATATATAATCTAATATTCTATAATAATAAATATATATTCTATTCTAATAATAATAATATAAACTATAATTCTGTAAAAAATAATCTAATATTCTATAATAATAATAATATAAACTATATTTCTGTAAAGATAATCTATAATCCTGTAATAATTTTTAAGTTAATAGTTAAGGAAGTTTATAAGTTATATCATCCGTTTCATTCAAATCATCTTCGATTTTGCTAAATTTAGTATTGACGCGTCGTAACTATAGAATGCAAGCATGCTTGCTACTGACTTGCCTTTCGTATCTCTCTTCATACGGAGATAAAATCCTGATGAATTTTTCTCCTTGCTGATCAGAAGTCCAGTCAGCTTCATCTGGAATGTCCCTCATGGTGTGACATGAGACAATGCATTTTTAAAGTAAAACCACACCCCATTTCTTTGTACGATGCAAAAATTCTTTAAGAAATTTGTTCCTTTTGAAAGTTCCTCATGCATTTCAGCTTGTTAAAACATATTTTCCGACAAGGTTGAATGCCTTGAATGCTCGTAATTCTATCGGAGAAAGAGTTGCCTCAAAACCAGGATGTTCTCTGATTTTCCTTATCTCCGGACCAGTAAAATTTCCATCATTAATCAAATGAAGCGATTTTTGATTTTTTAACAACCTCAACTATAAAATTATAAGCTGGTCCATTTGGTTCTAAAGCTTTAAAAAATTGCGTAAATATTCCCAATGTAATATGAAGTGGCGGAAAAATTATCCGAGAAGAATCGGTAATTAATCGGAAAAATTGCCAAAAGTTCCAATTGGATCGATATCCGGGACCCCATTTCCGGTGTGGGTTTTTTAAGTGAAATTATGTTTTTGGACTATTCTAAGACTTTTGGCGTCAAATTAATTTTCTTGGATCACCGGAAGTCGGAATTCTAAAATGGAACTTCCGGTTACTGCTCCAAAATTGCAATTTTGAGTTCGGAATCCGGATTCTCCGTCTATTTTCATAAAGAATAGCATATCTGAACATACAAAAATCCATCAATTCAAAGAGAAATAAATAGATTTTAAGTTTAGTATAAATCAAAAAGAAATTGATTGTTGGAACAAAAAATATGTTATATTGAAATTCAGTTTTCTTTGTTACTTAGACTTAACTGATTTCAATGTTCTTATACCTATCTTTCATGAAAAGGGCGGAGAATCTGATTTTGTAATAAAAATTAGAATTTTGGATTAGTAACCGGAAGTTTCATTTTGAACTCCTACTTCCGGTGAATACAAAATTTTTTACCATTTGCCTTATGCGATTCCTGCATTGTATTTAGTAAGAATGGCATTTTAAAATAACAAAATCCATCCACTACAAGCGATATAATTAAAGCTTCAAGATTATAATATCAATGTCCAATTCAGTCTATTCACTTTCCGGTTTTGTTTATTTGGCCAAAAAATATAAGTTTTCAATTTTAGTTTATTTCTCTTAGACTTAAAGCATTTTTATGTTCAGATATGCTATTGGGGATTCCTCCGACCAACTTTTATTGTGGGATAGAATCAATCAACCCAATTGTGGGGATACTCCCCCCGACCAACTTATTGTGGGATAGAATCAATCAACCCAATTGTGGGATACTCCAGACCAACTTATTGTGGGATTGAATCAATCAACCCAATTATGGGATATTCGCGACCAACTTATTGTGGGATAGAATCCATCGAATCAATTGAGGTATTATTTCTATTCTACTTGCCAATACGAGCATTTTGATATGTTACTTGCTTATATTGACAATTTTGACTCTTTGAACCCATTTTGGAACATGTCCCAGACCAGATTTTGAATTTGGATACACACTTTTGTGAATTTATTGTGATTCTACTGGCCAATACGAGCATTTTGATATGTTACTTGCTTATATTGACAATTTTGACTCTTTGAACCCATTTTGGAACATGTCCCAGACCAGATTTTGAATCTTGGATACACACTTTGTAAATTTATTTGTGATTCTACTAGCTAACTCTGAGCATTTGATATGATTACTTGACCATATTGGCTTATATTGGAGTTTTATCGTTTTCATCAGATAACGGGAAAACCCTAGCTTATTTCAGCACTTCTGAGGCCAGATTCGGGAATCAGCGTGAAAAAACAAGCAGGATAGACTACTTTTTATCAAATTGCCAGACACAAACTTTTTTTTCTCCAGACCGTGTAAGCACACAGTTCTACACACACAAAACACTTACGTTTAAGCAGTCATGTAAGACGCACGCTTTGTCTAAAGTCAAGTAAAGTTTTTGTACGGTTTCGGTTCTCGGTTTTCGTATCTCAAATAAATGTTTCAAATTCAAGTCTCGGTATTCAAAGTCACGCGTATCCTCCTCAATTCGTTTAAATTAATATATAATAATATAATTATTATAATCCCACTTCTATTAAAATTCTGGTGTGCGGATGTCTGTCCGTCACGCTGTTTGTTGCGTACAACAATGTCATCATGAAAGTGCAACAATGCCACAAAGGAAAAATTTGATCAACAATTGAAATTTCGAATTTTGGTGTATGTTGGGCTTTGTTCGGTTTAGGTTTAAGTGGTTAGGCAGGTGTGGGCGTCGTTTAGGGTTGGGTTAGGTTAGGTTTAGGTGGTTAGGCAGGTGTGGGCGTCGTTTAGGGTTGGGTTAGGTTAGGTTTAGGTGGTTAGGCAGGTGTGGGCGTCGTTTAGGGTTGGGTTAGGTTAGGTTTAGGTGGTTAGGTGGGTGTTGGGCGTCGTTAGGAGTAGGTTTGTGTTAGGTTAGGTAGTGTGGAAGGTGTTGGGCGTCGTTAGGAGTAGGTTTAAGTTAGGTTAGGTGGTGTGGAAGGTGTTGGGCGTCGTTAGGTGTAGGTTTAGGTTAGGTTAGGTGGTTAGGTGGGTGTTGGGCGTCGTTAGGTGTAGGTTTAGGTTAGGTTAGGTGGTGTGGAAGGTGAAGTTGGGCGTCGTTAGGGTAGGTTTAGGTTAGGTTAGGTGGTGTGGATGGTGTTGGGCGTCGTTAGCAGTAGGTTTATGTTAGGTTAGGTGGTGTGGAAGGTGTTGGGCGTCGTTAGGAGTAGGTTTAGGGTTAGGTTTAGGTGGTTGGGCTGGTGTGGGCGTCGTTTAGGGTTGAGTTAGGTTGGGTTTAGGTGGTTAGGCTGGTGTGGGCGTCGTTTAGGGTTGGGTTAGGTTAGGTTTAGGTGGTTAGGCAGGTGTGGGCGTCGTTTAGGGTTGGGTTAGGTTAGGTTTAGGTGGTTAGGCAGGTGTGGGCGTCGTTTAGGGTTGGGTTAGGTTAGGTTTAGGTGGTGTGGAAGAGTGGCCAAGTCGCTAGGAGTCAGGTTTAAGTTAGGGTTGGGTGGTGTGAAAGGGTGTTGGGCGTCGTTAGGAGTAGGTTTAGGTTAGGTTAGGTGAGTGTGGATGATGTTTGGCGTCGTTAGGAGTAGGTTTAGGTTAGGTTAGGTGGTGTGGTGGGTTAATTAGATTTTAATTTCTTGAATTCAATTTTTTATTGAGTTTCAAGCGGTGGGGGAGCCCGCTGGCAGCTTGCTGCCAGCATGGCTTCGCTACAAGTCCCAGAAGCAAAACGTTAGTTTTGCGGGACTTGTACGAAGTATAATATTGATAACCTATTTAATTAAATTGACACTATGTATATATAATTTTTCTCCTACAAATAAAGTTGCCGGCATTATAATATAATATAATAATTGTAAAACCTGTTTAATGACGAAGTGAACAAAGGTAAAGAATTTTTTTTTTAATATTGAAAAATAATATACACCAAAGTATCTTTTAATATAATATTTGTATTAATCAACACGAGCATTGTGTAACAGTCGGTAAATTTATTTATAAACGCACACATTTTTCGCGTAATTATAAAAGGTCAGGTCGTTTAGGTTAAGTAGTCAAGAATGTTGTGAATTTCTGTCTGTCCGTGTCGCATCATCATCCACGCAACATTCACCAAACATTAGTCTTCAGTAATTCTCGGGAAAACGTCTGTTAACTTTCTATTTCACGGCTTCTTACGACGATGCTGAGTCGAGATAAGGAAGGAAGGTAGAGTTAAGGGAGCATGAAGAAGGAGATGAATGTTGTCATGTTATTAGGAAAGTATGCAATAAGTTTGTTTATACTTTTTTATTCAATTTGTTTATTAAAATTAATAGTAAGTTACTGTTCTCAAATAATTTTCTCAATTCCCCATTCACAAAAATATCTCGTCTGCCTCTCTTGCGCGCTCCCTCCTAGGAGCTCCTACTGCATTTTCGTATTTTTTGTTGGTAACATATGAATGAACATTCCACTGCAATAGTTAGTAACCGAGAGGTGTTTCAGTGAGATGAATTCATCGTAATTTTTTCTTAATAATAAAATTATTTGTTTTTGGCTAGCATAAACAAAAAAATTGAAATGATGGAAAATTTAAGCATGCATTTGATTGATGAATTTAAAAGTGAAAAACTGACTGAAATTGGATATTTAATTAATTAAATGATATAAAATTACCTTTGAATTCCCAATTATTGTTCTTACATTACAATAATTTGTTTTAAAAATTCTAGCTCCATCTTGCGATCATTTTATAAATTTGAAGCTATTCATAAATGTTGTGATGTTCATCAATGTTCAGCATACTCAATATTATCAGAGGTGTACCATCAATTGTGAATAAACTTTGAGTAATCAAATTGATGGGTTAGTTAGTAACTCAATGTACTTCTTAGGGCACTCTGTTCGTGTTTAAGTCATGATCATTTGTTTGATGATGATTATGTCATGGACACAGTGAAACTGGCTAACATATAAGTGACACGAAGCCAAGTTCATCACAATAGTCATAACTAACCAATGCACGTAGATCGTTAGTGCCCAATAGAATAGAGGGACTATTCACACAATACGTAATAATAATGATGTGCTCAAGTAATCGTTACTGACACCAACAAACCTAAAAACACCTACATTAATGACACTTTACACACTCCACATCACACCACTCGACACATCATTAGCCTCACACAGCATCAATAATTTAATAGTGCAACTAAGTAGGATTCACTAAATTTTTAAATGGACCACTGAGTATTAATGTTTATAGATCTATTGAGATAAACAATCGAATTCCAAGAAACAAACTAGATTTTTGAGAAAGTTTATATTTCCAGTAAATTTGCTCAATTTTGCATCTCTAAACAACACTAACAGGACACAATAACATACAACCCAATGAAACACAAATTACGTAACGTCCAGTAACATAGGCACAACATGCATTGATTGATTGACTTGGTAACGTGTCGTGCGCAATAATGTTGCCATTTATTGCGTCATTTCGGATAAAAACAACAACAATAAAAGATAATATATAATATCATATTGCAATTGAACTCGAAACTCGAAAGATTGATTCCTAAATGACGTAATGTATCATGTCATAGCAGCAAAACATGAACACGAGTGGTAAATGAACATCATCATCATTATATTCTTCCTTCGAGCACACAAAATGCATAACCTTCCTGTCATATGTTAATGTCTTCTCATTCTCTGGTCAGTTCACTCTAGTTTGTTCTAAGATAAACTTGTTTGTGTAATGTATAATCTGCACAACATTCTTCCAATATATTCTCCCCTACTCGATAATACAATAAATAATGCTCAATAGTAATTTATATCCATTATCAATACTTTCAATTATTAAAGTTAGATGAACTCATGTAGTTCGTTTTTATAAAGTACATTAATAAAACACGGGTCTATACCTTCTATCTTAGATCTACACGTTTTGGAATTGACAAATCGCAATTATTATCACAAATAAAACATCACTTACACGGAATTGCGTGTATTTGCAATTAAAACCATATTAAATTCATTCTAATATTAATAAACTCAATAATGCAAGACTAATTAATCTAATTAACTTGAATTTGAGTTTGAGTTAAACAATTATTTTTTAAACTTTTATAAGCAATAGAAGTTTTGTCTAAGAAAGTTTAAATTTGAGTTACATTGAAATTTCTAACATTAAAGAGTTTACTTTTTAGCGAGACTCTTTTAGAGTCGTAGCTTATGCTATAGTCATCGTGTCTGTCTGTCTTTCTGACCGTCCGTGTCTGTCTGTAAACCTTTGTCCATATTCTGAGAGAAACTGTAGATCCACTTAGGAATATATGTAAACGACTAGTCACACCAAAACCGGGCGCCAGGGATCATGACGCCCATTCTGGTCACAAATGTATCCTGAGAGAACCGTAGATCCTAAAATTACTAAATTTGGTATACATACACTAGGGCGCATATGTAAACTACTAGTCAGAGACCAAAACTGGGCGCCATGGATCATGACGCCCATTCAGCTAGCAAATTTATTCTGAGAGAACCGTAGATCCTAAAATTATAAAATTATGCATACATGCATTAAAAGAAAAGAGTCTCTCACTTTGCCTGCGCTTGCCAGACAATCTTATTTATATATAAGTGAGATCACATATGTTTTTCAATAAAAATATAAACGTTTTTTAATTTTGAAAATTAAATATGTCTAGATTGTAAACTTAGTTAACTTAATTAAATTTGTTTGATAATCCACTTCTAATGTACAATAAAAATGAAGTATTTTAACCATTTATAGAAACTTCTCCATTGATAAACTAATTACCATGGTGTTATAAATATTTTTTTCAATCACTAATAATCCAACCCATTCCTGATCATCATCATTTTCCTTTCTCTCTTCCGTGGCTCGTATTCATTTTTGTCGTTACTCATTCCTTCTCATGATTATCAAAGGCTACGCTTCTTTTACTTTTGCCTTTATCCTTCATTGATTATTGAGTAGAAAATGGGCAGACTAAATTAGCATTGAACGAAATAACATAGAGGACAAAAATAATTTGCGTACAAGAGCAATAAAAAGGTTAATGAGAAACACGTGAATATAATAATGACTGGAGTGAGGGTGGGAAATCCAGACTATTAATGCTCAAACTTATAGACAGTTTGATTGAACAAGGAAAAATGCAAAACAATGGAAATTATCCCAAATTGACTATCATAAAGATAATATAAAGATATAAAAATCATCAAAATAAAAAAATAAAATTACCGGTAATCATACCAACAATTCCCAATCCAACAATGCGCAATACATAAAAAATAAATCTTAAAACTAATCACATCAAGAAAGTATAATCTAATAAGTCATGGCGTACGCATGACATGAGCAAGTGATTGTCTCGTGTAAATTTTCAGAGTGCATTACGTATATTAACATCAACATTTAGTATGCGTAATAATTTATTACTAATAAAGTGTTCGTTAAATAGTTCGACAAACTCAAATCTCAACCAAGTTCACTTCATTCGCAATGTGAATTCAAGCATGAAACTCATATTTATACATCATTCCAATGTGACAGTACAGAGTGCCACCAAGTAGGAGGTTCATTCGATGTAATTGCATGAATATCATTACTAAATTCCTACTAACTATTTAATTTAACATATTAATCTAATGTACTTTATTTTTTTACTTAAATCGTTTTTGCCAAGAAGGTTTATCATATCATTAACCGGAATGACCACTCATATGAATCCTTCTCACTGACCGAATGCCCTTTCTCACAATTTTGATTCATTGTGTACAATTCCAAAAAACAAATTTACAAATTACATTATTATTTGCATTATTAATTGCATTACAAATTATAAGAATAGTGATTAACCTTTTATCATATACCAGTATATCTTAGCTAACAAATTCAGTTGCATAAAAAAAATATAATTCAACAAGTGGAATTAAGTTTGAAATATTGTTAAAGTTACTTTTAATTAAACCTGTTAAATAAATACCTGGAAACTAAAATCCTCCTAATGTTTTCATTTAATTAAATAAAAATGAGTTATTTATCAATGTTCTTTGTGAGAATATTTTTGTATGGATAAAATTATCTATGGGAATTTGTGAATTTATGCAAAAATATAATAAACCATTTAATCATGAAATTGGGAAACATCGAATATGTTCTTTAGTAAAGTTTTTTTAATTTAATCACGTGTTTCATCACAAGAATTGATTTGAACATTTGTACATTGAGGTGTGTTAGAATGTGATTGGTCCAAGTGGTTCAATGCAGTTCAGATTGTATAAATAACAAGGCAAACAGATTGATTAATTGGGTACTGGTAAAAATTGCCAATGTAGAACATTAAAATTTAAAATTGAAACGTTGAATTTTGCTGATAGAGATTGAAACATTAGTCAAATAACTAATTGTGCATTGATTTAAATTACTGCTTGGCTCAGTTTGTCGTCGCTGATTTTGGGAAAATGCAACAAAGAGAAGTGAATGCTGACGTTGTGACAGGTTCAAAGCGCTTTTCCGTTAATGAAAAGTTGAACAACAAATCATATAGTTGAATAAGTCTTGGTAATTTCACAATGTTTCGTTCGCGTTTTTGTTATTTGTTGACAGTGTGCACTCAAAAAGTAGAATGCGAGTGAGAGTGCAGAGCTGTGCCATGTGAGTCGAACTGTGGTGGTGCCACTAGCTACAAGTGCATGAAGATGATAGAGTTGGTTGTTCAATATATTTTCAAATCGCAGATAAATCTTGTCAATAGATTTCTTAGAAATAATATACCAAAAATCAATCCAAAATATTCTACATTTTTTTAATTAAAACAAAAAAATATTTTAAAATCACCTTTCTATCACATCGATCGAATTCTGCAACCAGTAAAATAAAAATTGATCAAAAAAATTCGTAAAAATGTACATTCTATTGAGCAACTTTTTTTTTAGTAGTAAGACATTGTATTGCGAATTTCAAGAAATTAAAACAAAACAATCAGAAAAGATTCATGAAAAAATTTAAGAAAGATACCTTTTATTTTCTATACCAAAAACTTAAAGTAAATAAAAATTCGAAAAAATCAGACAACAAACACAGATTGACTCAGTGAGACACAAGACTGATGACCTTTCCTGTGAGGTGAGGAACAGGTGTGAACACATTCAATTGCTCTTGCGCAATTGGCTGGGAGAGGCTAGGAATATTTGACGAATATTAAAAGGGCAATTCGAATATAGTGTTTAAAATCATTTGATTTTAAGATTATTTCACAATTATGTAAAGATATAAGATCATGTTATCTCACTTTGTGTGAATTGTTACCATTTTATATAGAACTGATTTTGTACATTATAACATGACGTAATCTATGACATAATTCTGACTTTCAATTTCAATTTCAAAAAAAATATTGAATTACCTTTGTCATAGAACCAGCGACCAATAACAGAGGAACACAAGAAGTAACTCATTCAGCCAAGTAATTAAATTTGAAATACAAATATTGTTTAAACGTGCAATAACGCTTGCACATTTTTGTGAATGTTACCTTTAATTAAAGCCATCTCCATGTCTAGAAACAAAAATAACAAAATCACTGACGTATGTAATCGTACTCTCAAACTTTACTTTACATTTCTCAACCTCAATCAATCTCAACCTAATTTCACCACTCAACAATCCATCTACTTCATAACATCAACACTTTTTAAAGTATATCAATGTTTCCTCTTAATTTAATTACTCCAAACACAAAATCAACAAAAATTTAGATCATTTACGTCAGTACTATAGTAGTTTTCTCGGTCAAGGACAATTTTCGTACTAATTTAATTAATCTACGTAATACTATATCATAATCGTATTTACGTCAAGATGTGCCACTTCATACGTAAATCACTCTATGTTGATTAAATTTGAAAACAATTAAATAACCCACTTCTCCATATACAAAATGCAAACCCACCAATTGTCGAGTACCAATTGTGACCTTTATCAATCATCACTGACATGTCGTGTGAACTATGTCCATCACGAGATAAAAGACATGTTCCATGTGACAGGCACGAGGCACATTTGCTCACAACAACACAAATGGTCTACTACTGCTGTCTAATTAAGGGTGAGGTCACATACTAGTGTTCAAAATTTAATTCTAATCAAAATCTATAATTAATTTTAAAATTACATATTTCCCACAAAATTGTAAATTTTACCGTTGAAAATAAGCCAAATCTATTATCTCGTATGATCACTAATTTTAATAAAGTTTTTATAAAATTATTAAGCAAAAAACATAGGTTGTTTGTGTAAAACCCACTGACTCGATCTCACTTCCGATTGACTGATATGACAGATTAGTTCAAGTTGAAGTGTGGGAGATGGAACTGGTAGTTAATGGACTTGAAGTTGTTTATTTGATTGTAACAAACAGAGATTAAACATTTAGATAAGAGATGAGAAATGTTTTGAATGTATAAAATAAACTAACTAATTAATGTAAATAAAATTAAACTTAACTTTAAATCCGGAACATTGGCATGATTATTAATCATTGATTAAATGTGATATTATTTGAGTTTAAAGGAAAAATTCAATGTGAATTTCTAAAATAATAAAATAGAAAATTTAAAATTAGTTTCATAAAAAATAAAGACCTTTAAATAAAATCAAAGTGACAAACGAGCAATGTAACTAATATGGAGTTCGTTTTAAGTTCATCCGATGAGAGTTGGCGTCATGTCACCGGATATCCATCTTTATCTCATCTTTTTTTTTATTACGCCTACTCATTGAAAACACTAACAATTATTTAAGTACAGAAGCTAAAACAAGAAATACATAGATGTACAGACACAAGAAATACATGTGAACAGAACAATTGTCTAAACAAAATGTTATCATGAATTCACGCATTTAATAAACTCAATGAATTTTTATTAAGCTTTATAAGAAGTTTAAAATTAACTCAAAAAGGAATATTGTGAAAATTTTTCTTGAAGATTATAAAACAAATTATCATATTTGCACCTGATTAATTAGATTACGTAACAAACTTGTTAGCAGTATTAACCTTCTTCTCCCAATCAATCATTTTGTTCTGATCATAGTCTAATTCGTTTTCTCTTTCTTTATTCTCTTTCGATTTGATTGTTCAATTATTCTTCATGTAACCTGATCTCAGATAGACATGACCAATCCTTAATTCTTTTTTATACGGAACATAATCGAAGCAATCCTCATAATTAAGTGTGTGGGTGGTTACATTGGATGGCATGGGATCATTACAGTATGTTTGGTATTCAATTCGGGAGACCATTCAAACAAGTTGATTCGATAAAAATGAAATTATTAATATTTTGGTTTAACCATGTATAAAGAGCAATGCAAAATTTACACAACTGCGCATGCGTGTTAAATTGTTGAATCTAGCAGATTGGTCAAAGATATTACAACTTATCACGAAAGTCGTTGTTTGGTACAAAGTTTTGAAAAAAAGATTGAAAAGAAATTAATAAATGGTTGACTTGTTGCGAAGAAGTGAACAAGTTGATTGTGTCTCCAAATGCATTAAGAAGGGAATAAGTTTGAGTTGGGAATTGTGAACTCGAGTTAATTGTTTGTTGATGGATGTTGGATGAAGGTGAAATGGGGGTGATACTTAATACAGTGATATACTATGTGTGAGCGGGGGTCGGGGGTCAAGTGGTAATGTGACATTAATGGTGTGGTAATTATTGGTTACAGTGAATTAATAGTGGAGGATAGAGATGGTAGATAGAGACAAATCAAGATTTATGTGTTAAGTGTCTGAGTCATGCGTGCGGTACAGACAAAACAAAACGAAACAACGACTATTTATTTGTTTCTATCTAAAGGAGATTAAGACATTAAGACAAAGTGAAGATTGGATTGAGGATTAGATAAAGCAGGTTAGATTGAGGTGAGTTGGGGAAGATGAATTTAAGAGGCTCGGTATTTTCAGAAATTTGACATCATGCTATGAATGACTCAATTTATAAGTCAATTTTTTGGTCACATATTAAAATATCTCCACGAGCCCCCACTGCCAACTCATGTCCCTTGATCGATCATATGACAAGTCAAGCTAACGTGCTTTGGTTTGTCAGAAGTAGGTTTGTTATTACATAAAACATTATGCAATGAAAGTATTTTGTTATTTAGTTCTCATTAATCAGAGCATGGCGCCCATTCACTAAAATCAAGAAGATTCGGAGTCTGTAAAAACATACGCCCGGCGCCATCTTAATTCTCTTACAAAACATTAAAAGAGAAGAGCAGCATGTAACTAACTTTAACTAACTACCATTTTACGCCCAATTTAAAAATGGTTGTTCACAAATAACGTGATTATTAATTAGGCCATTCCATACAAGTAAAAGTGGACAAACATTATGAACAGTTTTATAAATAGATTATTTTAGTGCTTTTGAATTCGTTGTGGGGTGAATGATTTTGTTTGAAATATAGAAACACTAAAACTGAACAAGTAGTGAAGTGTGTTAGCATGGATGCGGAAACCGTGGAACGCGTTCCACTTGTGGACTACGAAGGTTTCTGGAGTTCCACCAAGTGGACTACCAAAAATACTATACCTTTTGACAAAACAAATCAATTTAATATTTCACAATTTTCTCTCGTACGTACAAACAAAATTCCATTCAATGAGTTAGTCCTTCATTTATTCATTCTCTGTGTACGCAACCACTAATTCAGGTTAACCTGTTCTTGCCCCGGTTGAAACTTACAGACCAGGTTGTCTTATTATTTTGCTTTCTCAAGTCTTTCGGGTCACGTAGTGCAAAAGCAACGAGACAGGGGTAAGCAAAAAGCTGATAATCAAAATCGATCTTAAACTTTCTCCTCATTAAACCAGGACTAATTATTGCCATGTAACGGACATAAACCTGTTTGAGTATGACAATAGATAACAATAGGTAGAGCTCCAAGAATCAAAGTTACTGTTTTAAGAAGAGACATTTGACCCCACCGTCAGTTTCACTGTTGTTGGCTAAACAGTCACAGAGATACTCAAATGTTCGTTCCTGGTATGGAGGATTGCGATAATTATCACCACAAGTGACCAAATCGACTAAATTAGGGAATATTTCGAACCAACTAAATTTAGGATAAATTTCACTAATTTGAAAAAATCAATGGTGGACTACCAAGGGTCTGGAGATCCACTCGAGTGGAACTCGGTCCGAAAAGTTTCCTCATCTCTGGTGTTGAGTAATCGCACTCGGAAGTTCTTAGCCATAGCTCATTCACTGCTCAGTAAAAAAATATCGAGTTAATTGAGACCAATAAGTAAAACAAAAGGTTTACAAAAAAATAATGATAGTATTTAAAAATTAAATTAAATTTTTTACCTTTTAAGAAACACTTGTGGTATAAGAAGAAATAAAAACTCATATTCTACGGTTCACGAGATCACAAGATCATTACGCCTCAAAAAGAATATTTTCTGTATCGCAATCAACATTAAAAAATCATTAAGCGAATCTGTTAATCACGGATTTATTGTTTTAAAACACAGAATTTTACTTCAAAGTATTTTAATTACATCGTAAATTTTAAATTCATAATTTGTATAATCATTAATCATTCTGATCAGAGCAGAATTATTCGGGTTTATTGCACTGGACAGACAAATACATGAATAGCATCATTAGCTATAATATTAACCTGTTAATAAAGAGGATAAAAACAAATTAACAAAAATTATTCGAGATCCTGAATCTGACAAGTAAGTGTATTTTTTGTAATGAAGTTCTTCACAAAAATCATGAAATTAATTTTGTAGCCTCCAAGCCAAAGCAAGTTACCTTTAAAATTCATGAAAAATTATGCTAACAAAGTATCTTCTAACAGCACATTTGAAACAATCAACACTAGCATTGTGCAACAGTATCTAAATTTATTTATAGAAATACATGTCAATAGGATGAGAATGAACCAGGGACTTTTTGAATACCGAGACTTGAATTTGGAACACTTTTATTTACGAAACGAAAACCGAGACCGAACGAAACATTACCTTACACAAAGCGTGTGCTTTTCTTGCTTGACCAAACATGAATGCTTTACTGTGTGACTGTGTGTGTGTGTGTGTGGACCTAGGGACGGAGGAAAACGAGTTTGAGGGGAGTAGTGGTTCACGAGTTGTGTGGGACAGAGGAGGGAGAGAGAGAGAGAGAGAGAGAGAGAGAGAGAGAGAGAGAGAGAGAGAGAGAGAGAGACAACAGAAGAGAAAAGATTACAAAAAAGAGAAAGAAGAAGGAATACAGAAATGGATGATAGGAGTGGCATCTAGGATTCGCCGGCCGAACGAACCCAAAACGCCCCCAAAATCCGCCATTATCCATTAAACCAACGCTTAGTTGACATACATACAATTATTTTATCTTAATTAAAAAAGGTCAAATCGGTTAGGGTTGAGTGGTACAAGAATGTTGTGAATGTCTGTCTGTCCGTGTCGCATCATCATCCACGCAACATTCACCAAACATTAGTCTTTCAGTAATTCTCGGTAAAAACGTCTGCAAACTTACTTTTTACGGTTTATTACGACGATGCTGAGTCGGGAAAGAAGAAGGAATAGTTAAGGGGCATGAGGGGGAAGAGGGAGATGAATGTTGTCATGTTTTTAATGGGTTTTTAATAAGTTTATCCATACTTTTTGTGTTCAATTTGCATATTAAAATTGATAGTAAGTAACTTTTTCTCAACGCCTACTAATCTTCTCCTTTCCTCATTCATAAAAATATCTCGTTTGTCTCTCTTCCGCACTTCCTTCTGCTACATTTTAGAATGTTGGTTGATGACTTATTTTTATATTAATGAACATCCAATTGCAAAAATATTCAACTAATTAATTAATTGATAAAAACCTTTTTAATTATGAGAGCGAAAAAAAATGTCTGCTGTAACACGAAAGTAGTTGCGCCATCTAGTGATCATTTCAAAAATTTAAAGTCACTCATAAATGTAGTGTTAATCAAAAAATTTTGGATATAATACTCATTCGCAAAAGTAATGAGCCTAGTAAAGGGGAAAGTGACACATAATACATGTAGATGTAGCCAGTGGCTCCTTACATTTGCGAACAAGTAATACTTCATATAATCTAGGTGTACCATTGTCCTTGTCAATGAGATATATTTCTATGTAATTCTCCTTTAGTGCCTGTTCGTGTTCTCCTCATAATAATTTGTTTGGTGATGATTATGTCATAACGTACGTTAGTGGCATGGAATTGATCACAATAGTCATAACTAACCAATGCACAGTAGATCGTTATGCTCAATAGATAAGGGACTTATTCACACAATACGTAATAATCATGATGAGCGATGAGTAATCGTTTGAACCAACAAACAAAATCTGAGCACCTACATTTGTTAACACAAACTCAACTCGACATCATTAGCCTCACACAGCATAATAGTGCAACTTGGTAGAATTTACCAGATTTTAAATGGACCACCGAGAAGTAAAGTGGATAAATCACTGTGAGATAAGCAATATATTTTTCAAGAAACAATGAATAAAGTTTTGATAAAGATTTTGTTACCAGTTAATTTGCAATATATTCAATCTCAAGTCAACACTAACATAGAAATAATCACATACAACTCAAATGTAACATCAATGACGTAACTTCCAGTAACATATGCACAACATGCATTGATTGAATGATTCGGTAACGTGTCGTGTGATGTTTATTCGTAATAATATTTTTATAATCAACATACATAATAACGATGTCATTTATTACGTCAATCCGGTTATTAAAATGTCGAAACTATATGTAAAAATTAATGAACTGACACTTTTTTCTATGTATAAAATAGCTAATTTGTTAATTATACTATTTAAAAAAAGTTAAAATGAATTAAAGAACTTGGAAAGTAAAAAAATAAAAATCTTAGGAATTGTCTGGTGAATTGTCTTTTATTGATTTATAAAATTCAGAAATGCTACACGAGATTATTTTTATAAATGACGTAATGTATTATGTCATGACAAAACATGAACACGAGTGGTAAATGAGCATCATCATCATTAAATTCCTCTTTTGAGCACAAAATGCATAACCATCCTGTCGTATGTTAATGTCCTCATTTTCTCACTTTCATGCATCGAGCTTGTAAACTGGTCTGTAAGCTTGTTTGTGTAATCTCAACACAATATGATCACTACAATATTCTCCTCTACTCGATAACGCAATAAATAACCCTCAATAGTAATTTATATCCATTATCAATACTTTTACGCTTAAGTTAGGTGAGACTCGTGTTGTTTTCTTTTATAAAGTATACATTAAAATACAGGACTATACAATCCATCTTACAATTTTGTTAGAACTACACGTTTTGGAATGGAGTAAATCAAATTTTTATCGCAAATAAAACATTTCATATATAAATTAGCTTAAATGTATTAACTTTTATGTTTACTTTTTATCATTGTATAATCAAGATTTTACAGTTTTAATAATATAAAAATTTTTAAAAAGCAAAAACAAACATGGCCAATAATTTATATTTTGTGTATAGATTGGACAAGGAAAATGTAAAACAATAGAAAGTACACAAATGTACACAGAGGGTTACAAAACGAATTAATTGAGCCATTAAACCAAATGATTATGAGTCTATAAATTCATAGATAGCGATAACTAAAAAACACTATTTTAACTCTTTTTAGGCCCTTTGTACTTTTCCACAAAAGTAGAGCATGAAATATAGGTTTTATAAAAAGTAACAAACAAATAAATCAACGTTCACTTTAACGTTATTTTTGGTTTTGATTTCGCAAAACTCTCGAGTTATGGTCATTAAAATTAAATTAAATTCTGTGAAAATATTGAAATAGAACAAACAATAATCACAGAAAGGCAAAAGGAGAGGAACAGTGAGAAAAATGCACAATTTGTCTACAATATTAAATTAAATTAAAAGTATTTTTGAAATTGAGAGAAACGATTGGGAAATTAATTTGATTAAGAATGTCGGCGAGGGCTGACTGTGCTAGGGGTTGACTTTAGACTTTAAATAGATTTGAACTAAAATTGTTCTGTTAGATTTCGATGGATTAGATTTTAAAAAACTTAATGACAAAAAATAACCACATTTATCGCTCATTTATTATTCACACAACAAGGTTCAAGGTCAAGTTTTGTTTCAAACCTACTGACCAAACCTACAACCCTGTTCTTAAAACTTAACCCAAATTGTAATTCAACCAGAATATTCTGGTATTGAGATTCGTTTTTAATTAATTTTCGTTTTTTTAATTCTTTTTAGTATACGAGTATTCTAAATTTTAGAAAAAAAAATAATACAGAGGGACCTTTATTAATGATGAACTAATTAATTTTCCATTAAAAGGAAACCACCCTGTAATATAATTAAGTTTATTACACAAAGATCTAATGACTGAACAGAGTTGTTTAATTAAGTATGGCAGAAATGTTAATTAATTGTAAACAGAATAAGTTAGGCAATTCATTAATAAGGCAACATTGTTATAAATTTTGGATGAAAAAATTTGGAATTTTTTTCTAAATACAGCTTAAAAAGTTAAAAAAGTTAAAAAAATTAAAATGTTTCTGTATTCCCATCTTGATTATCCAACCTTGATTAGTACATGATGGTTATGTCGAATTGTTATTATTTGTTAGCTGAACAAATTCAGCTGTATACAAAAAAATATAATGCAACATGTGGAATTAAGTTTAAGATATTGTTTAAGAACATTTAATTATACATGTTAAATAAATACCTAGGAATTCAAATAGTAAATTCTGCAATGTCATTATTTTTATTAAATAATTATTAAATAAACTTGAGTTATTTTTTGAATGTTATTTGAGAAACTGTTTTGTATGTGGATCAAATTATTTATAGGAATTAGTGAATTTATACAGAAATATAATAAACCATTTAATCATGAAATTGGGAAACATCGAATATGTTCTTTAGTAAAGTTTTTAATTTAATCACGTGTTTCATCACAAGAATTGATTTTAACCTTTGTACATTGAGGTGTGTTAGAATGTGATTGGCCCAGTGTTCAAAGCAAGCTAAGATTGTATAAATAACAAGGCAAACAGATTGATTAATTGGTACTTGTGAATATTGCCAATGTAGAACATTGAAATTTAAAATTGAAACGTTGAATTTTGCTGGTAGAGATTTAAACATTTGTCAAATTGTGCATTGATTTAAATTACTGCTATGGCTCATTTTGTCGTCGCTGATTTTAGAAATGCAACGAGGAGAAGTGAATCATGACGTTGTGACAGGCGATAAGTGCTTTTCAGTTAATGAAAGTTGAGCAACAAATTATTAAATGATACAAGTTTTGATGATTTCACTTTGCTTCGTTCGAGTTTTTGGTATATGTTGAGAGTGTACTCAAAATGTAGAATGCGAGTGAGTGCAGTGCTGTGCCACATGTGAGTCGAACTGTGGTCGGTGCCACTAGCAGTGCACTGAATGAGACTAGAGGCGCATGAGATGATAGAGTTGGTTGTTCAATATATTTTCAAATCGCAGATAACTCAATAGATTTCTTAGAAATAATATAACAAAATCAATCTAAAATATTCATACATTTTTTTAATTAAGACAAAAAAAAATATTTTAAAATCACCTTTCTTTCACATCGATCAGATTCAGCAACCGGTAAAATAAAAATAGATTAAAAAATTCTTAAAATGTACATTTTATTGAGCAACTTTTTTTTTGTAGTAAGACAATTTCAAATTTTAAGAAATTAAAACAAAATAGTCAGAAAGAGATTCCATGCAAACTTTATGAAAAATACCTTTTTATTTTTTCTATACCCAGACTTCAATTAATACCCAAATTCAAAAAAATCTTTGGTTTAAAATAAATCAAAGTACCTATGTTTCAGATCTTAGAGTATTTCAAAGCAACATATCCATAAATTTGTAAATTATTTTATGAAGTTAAGAAATGTACAACAAATGTCTAAGACTATCCCAAGACTCCACCAGTCTGTTTTTGCATTAGCCTTTTCATACTGGGAACTATTTGTTTTCGTTCCCGAACAAACACAGACAGACAGTCATTGACTCAGTGAGACACGACTGATGACCTTTCCTATGGTGCTGGACGTGGTTCAGGTATGAACACATTCTATTGGGCATGCAGTTCTTAGAGAGAGCTAGTCAGGGGCTAGGAATATTTGACAATATTAAAAAGGGTCATTCCGAATATAAAGTCACATGACAAGTCAAGCTAACACAAACACCATTATAAAATCATTTAAGCAATTCTGTTAATGCACGGGTAGAGGTTTTCAAAGCACAGAATTTTACTGAGAAACTGTTTAATTTCTTTGTAAGTTTAAAATTCTTCATTTGTGCTTAATCATTAATCATTCTGTAAAGTTTTGAGTGATTCTGGTTTGTTGCATTAGAGAAACAAAAATTACACGAATAGGATCATTATAAAGCATAAATATGATTTTAAGCTACTAATAAAGAATAGCAAAAAATTAATGATATTCAAAATTATTCATGATGTTAAAACCATCTATTTTTTTATGAAATTCTTCATAAAGTTCTCAAACTTATTTATGATTTAAATTAATATAATTGTAAACCTGTTTAATGACGAAGAGGACCAAGGTGAAGAATAACGAATTTTTTTTACATATTGAAAAATAATATAATTCAAAGTATCTTTTAATATAACATTTGTATTAATCCAACACGAGGCATTGTGTAACAGTCGGTAAATTTATTTATAAAACGCTCTGCATTTTAGCAGTAATTATAAAGGTCAGGTCGTTTTGGTTATAGTCAAGAATGTTGTGAATGTCCTGTCTGTCCGTGTCGCATCATCATCCGCACAACATTCACCAAACATTAGTCTTCAGTAATTCTCGGAAAAACGATCTGATAATTTATGGTTTCATGGCTTCTTACGACGATGCTGAGTCGGGATAAGGAAAGGGAAGGTAGAGTTAGGGGGACATGAAGAAGAGATGCATGTTATTAGAAAATATGCAAAAGTTTGTTCCATACTTTTTGTATTCAAATTTGTATATCATTAACAATAGTAGTAAGTAACCCGTCAAATTCTTTGCCATGGCACGTCTTTCTACTTTATTTATAGCTTAATTAATATTCTTCTGTTTAATTTATTTTTGTTCTGTAAATGATTTGATTTTTGGGTTAATTTAGTCACTACTCTACCTACATCGTTCTGTACGTTTTTAAATTATTATTAACAATTTCGTGAGTGGGAGAAGATTTGACTCATCTTTGTGCGTATGTTTGAAGAATTGTGTGTAATAATTTTGTTTGTATTTCTTTGTATGTAAGTACAAAAAGTGAAGGGGAAAACCACACACACACGCGTTACCTACGTTAGTTGGATGCTTCTTTTCTGTTTACTTCCCCTTCTTCTGTACATCACAACTCGTCTTCGTCATTGAGTGAGTCTCTAAATGAGTCATTCATACATTTTTGTGTTTATGTATCTTATAAGTTGAATACTTAAAGTTACTGTACATTTTATGGGACAATTCACATATATCGTGATTGGGAAATTTTCTTAATCAAATGAATGACTTACATCACCTAGTATGAATTTGCGAGTTCTTCTTCTTCCGTATTCAAGACAGCAAGTTGGAGTTACTGCATTTGTGAATGGTGCTTGCTGTGGGGATTTTGCTTGTGTTTTCATTGATTACGGACTATGAAATGATTATCATTTGTATTATAAGTTCTTTGGAAATTCTAAAAGTATTACTATAGTTGCACTTGTTCTTGAGTTGTAGTTCATTAATAAATGGTTTCATCATTTGTGAATAGCTCTTAGAGAGATGGTTCCAATTTTTATTTGAAAGTTTTACGTTTTCTATGAATAATCGTTTGGTAAATTTACACAAATCGAAAAGTAGTTGTCATATTTGTATTTTATTGTTTTATTAATGCATTAATTTGCCACAGTGTGTATAACGAATTAATAGAATTAATTAATGGTTACCTTATTTCTGAATGACTCTCTGAGAGAATCTCTCTGCTCTCTATGAGCTGGTTATTTCATTTCGATATATTCAAAAAATCCCAATGTTCTTTTCCTAATGGTTTCTTTATTTTTGTTAATGACTCTTTAAGAGATTTATTCAAGTTTATAATTGACAGAATTTTACATCTTCTGTGAACAGTGCCATATCACTTTACAATAATTTCTTTTCATATTCTTAAAGTAGTGGCTATTTTTATTCACGAGTTGTTTTCTATAGTCACTTTATTTGTGAACAACTTTGTCTTGATAATTCCTTTGACATTAGCACATTCTGCAATGAAATTCTACAAACAGGTCTTTTACAAAAATACAAAATTTAGACTTACTCAACTATTTCTACCTAATTTGTTCCTATATCCCAATTTTCATGTAAACTTTTTCCAATAAAATTTCCCAACAACATGACAACAGCAACAGCAATTCTTGTGACCTTAATTTCTTCTTACATAAATTCTTTTAACTATAATCTACCCACTGAACTAATTAAGTGATTTTCAAATAGGAAGTTACATGAGAAATTTTTCTAGGAAGTCTAAATTAATTTTCTTTTTGAACAAAATGGATAGAAATTGTTGCTATTTATTGTGGAATATTGGAAATGTTTCCAGGAATGTAATTGTGCTGTATTTGATTTCGAAATATTTAAAGGTCTTCCATTATCTTTATTTAGCATTTAAATTTTATTTTTAAACAAATTTATCAAAGTTGGTTTAGATGGAAATAGCTTTTCTTTGTATTATCAGGAATTTTTCCGGGAATTTCTTTTCTTGTAGTTTTGTATCACTGCATAGTAAAAATTGCAGTTACAAACCAACATTTTCATAGAATATTATTTTTTATGAGTTTTTAATTATGATTGACACGAAACTGATCTTTTAAACGGTATATTCATATATATTCTTTTCTCGTGAAGAATTAACTTTGTTTGTGAATGATTCTCTTTTCATTTATTTTTGTTTTACCGGAAATTTCTTTGATATAATGGTGATTTTTAATCATTTTTATTGTTATAAAAATTCAATAGATTCAATAATGAAACCTAAAACTTAGTAATAGGATTTTCTTTATTTTATGAACCTTTCCTTGAATGTATTTTACTGGTGAACCAAAATAAATGTAAAATTTTTCAAATAATAACAAGTTCATTCTTTATGAATTTTCTCAATATTGATCAACGTGACAAAGACGGGTAAATGGTTAGTTTATTTGTAAATTTCTTTAAAGTTTTATAGATTTTTGTTCCAATAAACTGAACTAAGATGATTTCCTTATTATTCAATATAAATGGTCCACAGTAAGTATATTAGTTTAATTAAAAACAAGTTACTTTATTTATGAATTTACTCGTATATGATGTTAGTAGCGTAGATGACTAAACTTTATGAACGGTGCCCTTTTTTAATTCTTCTCTCAGTATTCATTCTCAAACTAAATTTTTGATCGTTCTTTAAAAACTGAAATTCTTTTGCAAAAATTATAATTCCAACAGGTCTTGAGTTGCTTGGATGATCAATGAATACATCTTTTATGAATGGTCCTCAAAAATTTTATTTTATTTTGCATAAGTGCCAAAAATAGTTTATAAATAGATTAAATTTTATTAATTTAAGGCGTGAGGATAAGATTCCAGGATTTTTCGAAATGGTTACCCATTCTTTTGTATTCTCTTTAAATAAAATAAATTAATACTTTGTTTACGAATAAGCCCTAACAAATTCAATGAGAGTCTTGAGATTTATTCTTAATTACCTTATTCTAAATTGTTGTGAAGCATTGTTAGTTTTTGGATTTTCATGAAAACGGCTAAAATGCATTTTCTTTTTACTAAGAATTAAATAACTTGGTTTTATAAAAAGCCAAAAATGGTTCCACTTTTTTATTTGAAAGTTTTACGTTTTCGGTAAATAGTCGTTTGGTACTTTTAAATTACACAAATTGAAAAGTAGTTGTCATATTTGTATTTTATTGTTTTATTAAGGTAAAACGAATTATTAGAATTAATCAATGGTTACCTTATTTCTGAATGACTCTCTGAGAGTATCTCTCTGTACTCTATAAGCTTTTTATTCCAATTCTTTTTTGTAAAATTCCTTTGTCCTATCGTTAATGGTTACTTTATTTACGAATGAGAGAATAAAGAGATTATTCCAATTTATAATTGACATATTCATTACGTCTCGTCTGTGAACAGGCTTGAATAATTGTTTGCAAAATTCTTTACATGTTCTTTAAGTAGTGGTAGTCTTATTTACTTGTTGTTTTTCTATGGTTATTTTATTTGTGAACAACTTTTTATTTAATGATGCCTGGAATTGTTTACAAACAGGTCTTTGTCTTAAATTTAAATTTTCAATTTTTTCTTAAGGATGCTCTTTTAATTTCTAATTACATTATTTTGTTGGCTCAATTTACATATATTGCCAAGACATTCGTTCTCGCAGTTACTTGAATAATATATATATAGATGGCGAATTAGACGCATTAAACCAATTTTAGCTTCCAATTACGAATTAAAGGAGCCATTCGAATTAGAGGATGTTCGAATTAACGGAACTTCACTGTAGCTAACATTTTGACACCTACCCACGTGGAAGAAGTTTTTAAAACGTTTTCAAAGAGAGCGAAAATAAGAAGTGGTGGACTTTTTTATAATTCTGTATGTATTTTAGATTTAGAAGTTGTTGAAGTTGTAGAAGTAAATACGCCAAATTATTTTTACTTTAATCTATCCACTGAACAAATTAAGGGATTTTCACATCGGAAGTTACATGAGAAATATTTCTGGGAAGTCTAAATTAATTTTCTTTTGAACAATTTGGATAGAAATAATCGCTATTTATGGTGGATTATTTGAAATGTTTCCTGGAATGTAATTGTACTGTTTATGATTTCGAAATATTTAAAGGTCTCCCATTATCTTTATTTATCATTTAAATTTTATTTTTAAACAAATTTATCAAAGATGGTTTAGGTGAAAATAGTTTTTCTTTGTATTATCAGGATTTTTCCGGGAATTTTTTTCTCGTAGTTTTTTGTACCACTGCATAGTAAAAGGCTTTTTCTTAGAAAAATTATCATTTTAATCTCAATTTTGACATAGACAGACATAATAACAACGCATTAAGTCTAACTTTTCGATTTTCGTTTCGATTTTCTGAGATCTTAGATTGAGAGGGAACATTTGAGAGGGAAAACGTTTGTGAGCACATGTGGCGATGAACTCTCAAGTTTGAGGAGTTTGAGGTGTATGTATTGGTATTTGTGAGGATTGATATATGATATTATCGTACATTTTGATAAGATGTGTGGCATTGATGTACATTTGATGGGCAATATGACGTTTTTAGTTAGTAATTTTTGTAATTCGATATTACTATATGAATACAAGTACAAGTAGAGTGTTTGGAATGTTCATTGTTTGTTTCATTTTTGTATTTATTTGATTGAAGTTTGCTATTTTTTAATTTGCTCCGTTTAATGTATTTTTTGTTACTAAATTGTTGACTTTCTTGATTAAAAAAGGTTACATTAAAAAAGATATTTTACACATTTTAGATATAAATTTCAATATACACCACCAATGGCTCCAATTTTTGTTTTTGTTTGCTAAATTTTTTGATTACATTGTTACATGATATTCGGTTTGTTCCCTTCTTGTTGATAAAAGGTTACTTTGTGTTGTGATTTAGGCATTTTTACGTTTCTTAAATACTATTATTTCAAAATATTTTCGCTCTATCGTATAGTTTTACATATTCTAATGGCAATGTTTTCTTTTTATTTGTTTATTTTTGTTGAGAATGTTCGGATGTTGTTTTCAACAGGTTGCTACATTTTTTTTTTGCTTTCATGATTTTTGTATCGAAATTGAATTATTCTTGAGTTTTCTTATTGAGGTTACTAATAGGTACTAATCGAAATTAAAATTGAAAACTTTGGCTTCAATATTTTAAAATCTGGGTTATTTGTTAAAATTTATTTGCTAAAATGTTAAGTGGCAGTTTTATATTTTCGTTTGGTTGCAACCGTATCCAAAGGTGTTATGATAATGGTTACTTTCAAATAACGAATTTTGGCTGATATTTTGATACAAATTTTATATCATAAGCTATCATTACATTAAATGCTTTATTTATTTTCCGTATAATGTGAGACAGCTTTTGGAAACAGTAACTAAAGTTTGTCTAAACGTGTTCACAAAAAAAGGTTTTCATATATTTCATACATTTTAGATACAAAATTGAAAAATACATCGAAAATGCTTAATTGAGTTTTATTTATTAGCTACTGTTTATTTGTTGCTATTTTGTTTGAGTTTTTGGGCGTTTTGCATTGAAATCGTATAATTAGGCGCATTAATGGTTCATTTTTATAACAGGTTGCACATTTTTAAAAATATTATATTGGATTTAAATTTATTTATTTTTATTTTTAAATTTTTTTATTGGAATGTTAATTCTAAGTACATTCATAAAGGTCATACTCATAAACTTAAAATTTCTATGTATTTTTGTCATAAATTGAAACATCGCAATATATATTGTTGCGCTGCTTTGCAACATTTAAATGGATTGCTTTATTTTTATTTTACAAATTAGATTAGATTAGACTAGATAGAGAGTAGACAATGTCTACAAATGTCTACATACATTGTACTTGTATGTACCTGTACTAAATGGAAACATTGCTACATATCACGTTCGCCACAATGTAACAATAATTTGATGATATAGCAACATATTTTTGCTATTTCTGTGTGTGTACACACATGATCTAATGTACGTATATTGATAAGTTATATTGAATAGCAAAATTAATTTGCAAAGTGAATTTGTGTACTGGTATTTGTGGATGAGTTGAATTTTTTGTTTGAATCAACCTGTAAGACTTGGAATATAAATGTGAATTAACCTCTTCCGTGCTAGGATTTGGCACATGTGCCCAGACCGAACGGTAAGACATAGCGACTAGAAATTTTTGGAGCATACTCCTGTGGTCAGTCGGAGTTCCGCTCACTACTCAAATGTTCCAATTGGATCAATATCCGGGAGCCCATTTCCGGTCTGGATTTTTTGACTTATATTATGTTTTTGGACTATTCTAAGACTTTTGGCGCAAAAATTAATTTTCTTGGATCACCGGAAGTTGGAGTTCCAAAATGGAACTTCCGGTTCCTGGTCGAAAATAACATTTTTTAGTTCGGAATCGGATTCTCCATCCTTTTTCATGAAAAATAGCATATGTGATCATAAAAATCCATATATTCTAAGTGAATATAAATGATTTCAAATTTTGCATAAAACTGGCGGAAATTGACTGTTTTATCAAAAAACATGTTATTTTGAAATTCAGTTTTTCTTACTTAAACTTAACCGATTTCAATGTTCTTATATGCTATCTTTCATAAAAAAGGACGGAGAATATGATTCTGAAATAAAAATTAGATTTTGGAACGATAACCGGAAGTTGGATTCTGGAACTCCTTCTTCCGGTCCATATAGAGATTTTTAGTAAACTTTATTCGATTCTCTGTATTGTATTTAGTAAAAATGGCATTTTAAAGTAACCAAATCCATCCACAAACGGCGATATAATTAGAGATTCAAAATTACAATATCAATGGCAATTCAGCATGTTCACTTTCCGGCCTTGTTTATTTGGCCAAAATTGAAAGTTTTTGAATTATAGTATATTTCTCTTAGACTTTATGGATTTTTATGTTTAGATATGCTATTCTTCATGAAAAAGGACGGAGAATCCGATTCCGAGCTCAAAAATGTTATTTTCGACCAGGAACCGGAAGTTCCATTTTGGAAATCCAACTTCCGGTGATCCAAGAAAATTAATTTTTGCGCCAAAAGTCTTAGAATAGTAAAAAAACATAATATAAGTCAAAAAATCCAGACCGGAAATGGGCTCCCGGATATCGATCCAATTGGAACATTTGAGTAGTGAGCGGAACTCCGACGGACCACAGGAGTAAGCTCCAAAAATTTCAAGTCGCTATGTTGTACCGTTCGGTCTGGGCACATGTGCCAAATCCTAGCACGGAAGAGGTTAATAACATATCAATAATAGACAGGTAAAGGTGCTTTAGTGTAATTAAATAAAACTAAATTATATCGGTTTATTGGTTTCTATGTGGTGAGGATTCCTTATGGGTGAAAGGTAAGGTGCAAGGTCAACCTAAAAATATTTATAGTGAGTAAAAGTAAAAATTATTATTATTCAAGTAACACAAATGAGCGAAGATTACGTAATACAATTTGTTGCGAAATGCACACTCTGCTGCTGCATGTGGCAGATGGTAGGGTATCGAATTACACCCTTTTCAATGGAAACATGTTAAAAGAGAGGAGAGAACGAACACAACCAACAACAAGAACATTGGTCTGCCACTCGGTGCAGTGGTCACTGGCAATTTTAGAAAGAACAGACTGACTTGACCTTTGACACAGAGAGTTAGAGGGACTGCACTTCTCACTTTATTACCATTGACTGTTTAATGCATTTAAAATTTTATTTCTAACTTTCTATTGAATTGCTTTATTTATTATTAGAATTATAATTGTCGGGTGAAAATTAATCCAAAAATAACTTCTTAAGCCAAACCATTTACATTCACAGAGAATTTGACATCTGTTTTTATTTTCTTCACTTTTGATTACTCTCCGGGAATGTGTGCACAGACTTTAAAGTTAAATTTATTCATTACTTTGTTATAAATAGCGTTGGACGACCTGGGGAATGTTTGTAGATTACGTTAGTGGAGGGTCACAACTAGACTGTCCTGCGCATCATGAAACGTGTAACTTTGAGGAGAACTGAGAAGAGGGAAATGGAAAAAGTAAGAAAAATGTCGTATTCTTTAAGTTTAAGTTCAATTTTATATTTTACCTCTGATTTTGGCTAGAATTTTATGAATTATCGCTCAGCTGTACTGCTTGCAGTAAATCTAGTTATTTTATTTAATTTCTCTTGATTTAATTGAGATTTAATTTTTATTTATTTATCAGGGCTACCCACAGAGAGATTATGTACACGTGAACTTTCAGGTTTATTTTGTGATGTTTGTGTGGCTTAACAAATCTATGCATAAGAGTGATGGTTCGGAAAGTTTTTGTAATATTTAGCTTAAGTGGAAAGTTTATGGAAAGTTGTGTAATATATTGAACTTGTTCCGTATCTCTTAAGAAAATAATGTATGAAGGCGAACAGAGTACAGCACGTGTATCACTTGGTTAATTAGCGTGTGTTTGTCTGTCTGTCTGTCCTTCCACAGATTCGGTACATTCAGTGCAAAGTGTGCCATGGATCATTTATCATGTTCATGCCTTCATGTCTAAGGTTTCCGATTTGCCTTTCGTTTTGTTACCACAAAGTCAACTTTCCATTTGAAATGAAAACCATTTGTTCGCTCATTGGTCTAACAAAAACTAAACTTGTGTCTCTGTTTAGGATTCTGTGTGTTCAGAATGTTTCTTTAATGGTTCTTGTTGTAACATTTTAATGGTGATTATGTTACGGACTTTATGAATGACCCAGCACCTAGTGACCATTTCGGGTTGATAATCATTGATGATGGTTTTGTGTTGTGGTTGTGGTCAGTGTTTGATCATTAACGCGCGAACTAATGATCTTTTTTTGCTTGCTGGGGATGGGGCGGAAATGAGTATAGGGGGTTGAATGTGTTAATTTTTTGCGTTTTGTGTATTCTATTTATGGATGACTCATTTTTGGATTATTACAAGGTTTATTTCTTGATGTCATTGCATTCTCAATCGTTTAATAAAGGTTTTTAAAAAAATTATTTTCTCGTTTGTTTATTTGAATTTTGAATTTATATTTATTTTTCTGTGGTTTTTATATATCTGACGTCATGATTTTTATTTATTTGAATTTTTTAAAATAAAGTTTTTCAATTTATCTTACGCATTTTCTAAAATGGTTTTCTTGTCAAATTTGTTTTTCTATATTTAATTAACATATGACGTAATGATTTTTATTTTGAATGCCTAACAAAAAGAGCTAAATATTCTGTAATCTCAAAATCATTTGTTAACTTCATCATTGAGGACTTTTGAAAAAGGTTTCCTGCTAATTTTTTAAAATCTAAAATTTAAACAATTTTTTAAGACATTTTATTCATAAATGGTGTTGCGTTTTATTTGTACGCACCCTGTGCCCAATTCGTGTCACGATTCTTCAACTTCTTTTTCTCATGTCTCTATTTGATTCTATGTGTTTCTGGTTATTCTCAATTAACTTTTGGGATCATTTATCTTTGTTTTGGTTTTTTGTACGTTTTTTTTTGTTTTTTTCCTGTTGGATCTTGATGATATCCTAGAAGCGAACAGACAGACACTTACGGAAAGTTTCCATGAACCGTGCCATGGGGTTAATTGATGTCTTTGGAATTGGGATTTATGATAATAAAGAGATGAGAATATAGATGAGGTCAGGATGGGGTTAAGTTTCCTTGAAATGCGTGTTTCGATAAGTAAAAGGTTTTAATAATTTTAAATATAATACGTTAATTAAGTTAATAAATTAAACCCATTGTGTCTCTTATCTTATAATTTAATATTATTATTTATTACTCGTATTATAAAAGATTAAATTAGCTTCTATCGTTATTATTACCCCTAATTAACCCTTTCACTCCCTTTCATTATTAACTGTTTTTGTTTATTTCTGCTGACGTTGACGTTTAATTGAAGTTTTCGCGCTTCTCTTTAATAGAAAATATATCGAATCGAATCAACCACACATTCTATTAATGACCCTTCTCCTCTCGCTTTTGTATAGGTTGGTTTAATTTAGTAGAGGAATATTAGGGGTTAAGGATTTTTTTATGGTGCACCCAAACAATGTTTGATTGTGTGGTCAGTTTGCCTGTTTGTAATTATAGCCTTTTAGTGTTTGGTAGTGTGTTGGGATCATTACGACCCTATACGTACTACTGCACACTAATGGGTCTGGATGGGGTGTTTTGGTGTTTGTGGATGGACCCTCTGTGCGATAATTGCACAGATAAATCGATCATTCATCATCGATAGATGTCTATGGAAACAAAACAGTCTCATTTTGGTTTTGGTCATTTTGTACGTACGACAAGGAGAAGACAACGATTAATTTCAATTACGGGTGTCTAGTGTTGGTTGGCTTGATTAACCCATTGTGGTTCGTTTTGGGTCTCACTTTTTGTGTGTGTTAATTTACTAATTAGACTTGACATTTGACGTGCAGGGGTTAAGTGTTGGGTTTTGTGTTCTGTTGTTGGTTTTTACTCACAAGGAAACTTTTTCGTGTTAGGTTAATTTTTGGGTGCGTGGGATTTTAACCCATTCAGAGACAGATGGTGCCTGTGGTTAAATCAAAGTTTGTGTGTGTTCTATTTTTGGATCGGTGATTAATCAAATATGTGTTTTTGTGATTAAATGTTACATGTTTTTCTATGAATAGTAGTTCATTATCTCTTAAGTGGTATTTTTACAAGGTAATTTTTTCATTTTTTTCTATTTTTTTTAAATTATTTAAAACTTTGGCTATTTTAAGGATTTGGTTGGTTTTTACAGGACAACTTTTGTTTGACAAAAATTTGGTTTTATCAAATTTTTATTATTATTTTTTAAAATATTAAAAGGATACGTTATTTATTAATAGCTTAATTAGATTATTGGTAGACAATGATTTAAAAGGTGAATTTGTTTTAATTTTGCATAATTGTGAAATTTTTATTGTTGATTTTAGTGCTTGGGTTGGTTTTTACAATGCAACTGTTTATTTAACTGACAAATTTTTGGATGCGTGGGAATATTTAACCCATTTAGGCAAAAATGCACCAGTTAGCTGATAATATGTGTGTGTGTGTTTATTTTTGGTATTCAGTTTTTGTTATTAAACTTGTTTTTGTTTCGTTTATAAATGGATACTTTATTTATGAAAAGTATATTTTAATATTTGCATATGACAGATTTTTTAAAGGTTATCTAATAGATAATATCTATCGAAAGTAACGATGAATTAGATAGAGAACTGGACGAGCTTGTCCTCGCTATCTCTGAAGCCTCGGGCCTGGCTATGTCGAATGGACAGAAGTTGGACATGATCAAGAAGCTCTTCGGAATAGCCGCATTCGCTAAAGCATCGAACCATGGCCAAACTCCTCTCCCTATCTTGCTCCTTAATCAAATGGGTCAAATGGAAGCCACAATCTCCTCCTTGACAAATGAAACCGCGGAACTCAGGCAAATTGTTTCAACTTTGAGCACCCAAAACTTGGAGATACTCAAGTTAGTAAAGGACCCGCCTTCTAAGTCACGACCACAATCAGGTCAAACAGTCCCGAAATCGGTTTCTCCCTTTCCCGCCCCTCGTAGCATCCAATCATCATCCAGTTCACCAGCATCCTCTTTCGTCTCAGCTGCCTCCAACGGATGCAATCACCAACAAAAGACTACCGCCAAACAAGCAAACAGTGTGCTACCGTCGAACAAATCCGCCACAAAGCCCAAGTCTCTTTCTTCCAAGCCGCGGGTTGATAGTCGAAAAAATAAGATCCCGACCTTAAGGATCAAACCTATAGACCCTGACGCTTGCCTGACAGACCTCCTTAAGGATGTTCCTCTGCCACTCGACGCCAATTTGACCAACTCAAAAGACCTTCCTGACGGGTCAAGAATTCTCTATACTCACAGCCATGAGTGCCTGTCGGAATTGTTCAAAGATAATGTCAAAGTCAAGCTGGTTGAACAAACAAAGTTTCAGCCCAGATTAAAAGTTTTATTTGTTCCGAATGATACCACCGAAGACGAAGTCAAGTGTGCACTGAAGGCTACAAACGCGCGATTCCTTTGTCAGCGACCCTCCAGAAAAGACGGCCCAATCGGTTCAAAACACTTGACGTTCGAGGTCGATCCGGAAACTTTCAGGAAGCTCAAAAACAAGAAAATTTTCTTGTCAAACTGGACCTCTTGCCGCGTTGTGGAATGTTTGGATCCACCTTTCTGCTCGAATTGCCTTATTCCGGGGCACAACGCGACCCACTGCTACCATGAAAAGAATGCTTCACCAATTTGCGGGCGGTGTAACAAAGCTGGCCATGCATTAAAAGACTGTGATTCTAATACACTCTGCTGCGCTAACTGTTCCAGAAAAAGTAGCCTCGATGCCAAGCACTCAACATTCGACCCAAAGTGTCCTGAATCGATCCGTTACGTCTCTTGGCGAAAAAAAAAAAAAACACCGATTATGGCCAATGATCATAGTGGTGCCTTCGTTACGACCAACAACAACCTTACAAGACCAGAGCTTCGCACTGACCGAGTAAACTATTCCTACTTTATTCAATGCAATCAATGCCAAGAAGGATCTTCATGTACCCACTTTACTTCGATCATCATAGAACCCACACTGAAGAAAGAGGAACGGAGGTCTACCCAGTATAAATGCGTCCGATGCAACGAAGTCCCTCGAAGTGCATCATTGCTCATTAGCCATCTACTCGAGAAGCACTCGATTCACACAACTTTCCGGTGCCGCCAGTGCAAAAGTATCAGATTCCCTAGCTTCAGGAGCGTTACCGCCCACCAAGCACACTGCGCCAACCACATACCGAAGTCGAATCCAAAAGAATCCCAACGTTTCGTACCCTCCGAATCTCGACCTATCTTAGCAAAGGGATTCTGGTCTGACATTATGAATATCTTCGATGCCCGGCTTCGTCTAGTAGCAATAAAACTTTTTTTCCGTCAAGCCACAGTTGATCAATTGTGGTACGAGGTGGTTCGCATAGTCGGGAGAAGAAGGCGAAGATTCAGAAGAAGAAGGAGTAACAATACAAGCCACCCGAGTACTCAGAAGAACCCGACAGAGACATCCAAGAGGATTGGGCCAAAAGACCCGAAAAAATGTCTGGAGTCATCTAATTCGAGGAGAAGTGAATCCGGATCTTGACCCTGAGGAGGCGTACGAGCACTTTAACCAAATGTTCAGCACGAGATCAGCTAATCTTCTCGAACCAATTCAAGTCCACACCCCTGAGTCAATTAGTGCGTTACAGTATATTGACCACAGGGACATATCCTACCACCTTCGAGCAAAGCGAAAAGTCTTCTCCCGGACTGGACGGGATTCGTGCGACAGACCTTCTCTACCACCTTCATGTACTCAAAGTGATGCTTAACGCATGCATATGGGTGCAAGACATCCCTAACGACTGGAGGAAGCTAACAACCTCTTTGATTCCAAAGAAGGTATCGACTAACCCGGCTGATTACCGCCCAATCACCGTCGGCCCCATTGCTTACCGGACATTCACTGCCATTCTAGCCCGAAGACTGCAAGACCAGCTCGAACCTCATCAGTGTCAGAAAGGCTTTCTCCCAATGGATGGCACCCACGAAGCGATTACTGTCTGCAGGTACCTGTCCAACCAGAAAGTCACCATAGCGAGCATCGATGTATCAAAAGCGTTCGACTCAGTTAGCCAGGATTCGATATTCGCTATTTGCCGAGCGAATGGGATCAAACGAGCAGACGTTAACCTGCTTCAGAATATGTACCGGGACGGCCAAACGGTTCTGAAATTTGGGAATCAGAGATCGAGGAAAATTTGGATACGGAGAGGGTGAAACAAGGTTGCCCCTAAGCCCAATCCTGTTCAATTTGGTTGTAGATCAACTGCTTCATACGCTTGATCTTTCACACTTGGGATTCCCGATCGGTGGTCAGACTCTCCGGTGCCTCGCTTTTGCCGACGACTCGCTTCTGGCCGGAAGAAGTGCTGAGGAGATTGAAGTACTCGCTGCCATTTCGATTGAGTTTTATCGTAAAGTCGGTTTATCGATCAACGCCTCGAAAACTGTCCTCTTCGGAACAAACGATCAAGCAAATGTCGGTGGCGAGGCGATTACCGCTGTATCTTCTTTCCGATATTTGGGAGCGATAATAGACGATGACAACTCTCACCGATACCGTTCGACCGATATTTGCTTTAAACTTCACCGAATCTCTACCGCTACGCTCTCTCCCAACCAGAAGCTTTACCTCATCAAGAACCACCTGATACCCAAACCATTCACCGACTGGTTCATGAGAAATCATTAGCCACTACCCTTGGGGAGATTGATTTGCGCATCCGGACCGCTGTAAAACGTATACTCTCGCTTCCGGACCAAACCCCAACATCATTCTTCTACCTCTCCTACAAGTTGGGCGGTCTCGCACTACCCCAGCTGCGGTATGATGTCCCGAGGATCGCAATGAACCGCATGAACCGACTTTCCCAATCCAACTCCTGGTTCGTCCGTACGATTACTAAATCACGATGGTTCCGTGATGAAATTTCCCGCGTCAATCGTCTGTGTCCCGCTGAGAATAATAATCAACAACGATTGTTACGTGACATGAGGAGAATTAATGACGGCCACATCAACTTTTCGATTGGAGGAACGATGGTGAACAAGCACCTTTCAGGACTGACGGATCTGCCCGATATAAAGAAGAATAAACTTTGAAGATCCGCGCAGGCGCAATGCTGGATCACGAGGAATGGTGCCTTCACTGTCAAGAAAGAAAAGACATGTACCACGTCTTGAACAGATGCAAATTGACTAAACCAGATCAAAGTGCCAGACATGACCAGCTACTAGACAGAATCGTTTCACACTTAAGGTCACTCGACGCACGATGCTACCGCGAGAAGAGGATCTACTTCGAAGATCAGGTGATTCCGGGAGAAGCAATCGACGAGAATAGACGAAAATACCTGATCCCCGACCTCATCCTCGTTAAACCCGGTTGCGAAGTTGCCTTCTGCCTGGACGTAGGTGTTAGCTTCGAGTATAATGCCGACAGCCTGAACAACTACGATAGAGACAAGCGAAGCAAGTACACTTCGATTGAATCGAACATTATCAAGTGGATTCACCAACAAGGCCACACGCATGTCTCACAACTTCGTGTGCACGGTCTCTTCTTCGGTTCGCGCGGGGCTATCCATAATGTATGTCTGAACCTTCTTAAGGACTCTTTTGGAATGCCCTTGCGAATGATTGAAAACATGATGGTCGACTGCGCTTGCGACTCATTTGACATCATACTAAAGTACAGAAACTGGCATCCTCCCACAACATAACACTACTCAAAAGTATATACTCGTAGTTTCGAATTTATTCTTTTTCAATTTCTGTTCATATTCCATTGCTCATTAGTGTACATTACACTCAGTATATATACTCTCTTTTTTCCCTTCATCCTTTACTCTTTCCTATCCTTCCTTATGTATCATTTCATTTTTATAAATAAAAGATGACCATATAAAAATATGTGTGTGTGTTTATTTTTGGTATTCAGTTTTTGTTATTAAATTTGTTTATGTTTCGTTTATAAATGGATACTTTATTTATGAAAAGTATATTTTGATATTAGCATGCGACAGGTTTTTTTTAAAAGGTTATCTAATAGATAATATCTATCATTATTTAATTATTTTTATTGTTATATAAAATATTTTTGTCTTAATTGAAATCTATATGTGCTAGAACTGGTTTTTAAAAGGCACCTTTTGTTTGAAATTTTTTGGATGTGCACTAATTTTGATAATATCGGCTTACAGGTGTTCCAGTTAATCAATGTTTTTAAATTCAAGTTTTCTTTTACATACGTAAAACCTAATAGGGCTACTCTATTTATGAATTTTCATTATTTTCAAGCACCGGATTTCGAATTGATACAAGGTTATTTCATTTTTTATTAATTCAAAATATTTAGTAGTAAATATTTTTTTAAAATTTATTAACAATTTAATCTTGATCTATTTAAATAAAAATATCTTTTCTCTCACTAACGAATAAGATAGATAGAGTAACGTTAAAGTTAGATCAAAGGGAAAAATGTCAAACATTCCCGGAATGTGGTCATGTGAGAACGTTAATGTGTGAACAACAGGGTGGCGAGTTAAAATGTTACCTCTCTACTATAAGTATACTTTTACGTAACGTAATTTATGAATCACCCTGTGTCTGTCTGTCAGTCGGAACTTGGGGAAAGAACTTATTACTCGGACTTATCTCATTACTACTTGTAATGCGACGTTTAACATACACAGAGTCAGACACCGACACTAGAGAAAACACTAATTAAATCGATTTCTTCTTCTCAACTCGAAATCCCCCTAAAATATGTATGCCACTTATAATACTTAAGATAACTAACTTTATGAACAACCCCCGCACTCTTCCGATAACACCATATACATTTATCTCACTGAAAGTTTGTAACCTCAACCTCACGATTCTTGTCTCGTCTCGACTGTCTATCTCTTTCTGTCTCTTCACTCGCTTATTTGAGCGCTCAATGAACCGAACACATCACCACCACCGAAAACCGCACATTTGAGGTTGAAAGGGTTAATAAATGTTGTATGAGACGCGCCAGACAGAAACGGGGGACACAAAAAAGGGAGACAAGAAGAAAAAGCTATCAATGAATTACGCGTACAGGGTGGAAGTAAAAATATATGATCATTCAATCAACTAATAGGTTAGCAAGATTTACGATTATTGGAAGAATATTCTGGTTTCACGAATAATTCCTTTGAAAAACTATTTATAATATTTTAAATGTTCTTTTTTCTCGGAATTCTCTTTCTGAATTTTCTTCAACAATTGCAGACTACTAAATGAATGCTCATCTCTTTTGTCAGTATTTGTATAATAATATTCTTCTTCTTTATATTCTTCATTTTCTTGTTTTACTTACGAGTGCAGTGCAGCAGCAATCGATCAATCATGTATTGCAAGAATATTCTCTCGATGAGACTGTCAGACAGTGAATGAATGAATATTGCTTGCTTGCTCTATGTCTATTTCAGATTCGTGATACCTTCAACGGGTATTGGGTGATTTTAAAGAATTTTATCATGTTTTAAAGAAATGATAGGAATATTCGTGAATTTGATTGCAGAACATTCTGTAAATGTAGTTTAAGAATATTAATAATTTTCCTTTGAGTTAATTTTTCCAGTCTGGTTGAGTGTATTTTCGGTTTTGTCTGACGCAGAAAAGTTTCGAAGTCATTTCCTCTCTTCTTCTATTTATTTACTTTTTTTTGGTTCTTCTTCAAGTTTTTTGTTTTGTCTGGAATATATTTTGAATTGTTACTATTAATGTTCGGTTTGTTGATGATGTATAATAAAAGGTTATTCCAATTATTAATTTTAAAAACAATAATTTTATACAAAATTGTTGATTAGATTTAGCAATCGACATTAAATAATGAACAGTTAAAATATGCTCGAATAGGAATTAATTCAATGGTTTTTAAATATTTTAAACAGTTAAGTAGATTCGATTATTTCATAGTTTAATGGTTTTCTATAGACAAAAGTTATTGTTGGTAGGGTAAAGGTGGAGTGAAAATTGGGGGTGGGGCAGGTCTATTCCGAACCCTAAAAAATTTAAAAGATACTTGGAGGTAAACACAAAGAATCAAACTTTTTGTTACGAGTTATTCGTGATAAAACGTATTCATGTTTTTGTTTCACTAGAATAATAACATTCAGCTTTTAAAAGGTGATTTTTAAACTCAAATATTGCTATACAGTAGCAAAAAATCCATTTTTTTAAAATTAAAAATTGCAGATGATTCTTTAATTGTGAAAATAGTTAGGTGGAGATAATTCTTGATGCTAATATAAAAAAAATAATACGTTTTCATAAACTTTTTCTATTGTTTTGATTAATAATATTTATAATTACGAGTTGAATTTCTGTTCACTCTATAAAAGGTTTACGCAATATTTGAAAACTTCGAGGGTTTTAATGTAATTATTAATCATTTTGAATCTTTTGATTTTTAGTTTTTTTAGCGAGACTCTTTTAGAGTCGTAAGCTTATGCTATAGCCATCGTGTCCGTCCGTCTGACCGTCCGTCTGTTAACCTTTGACCATATTCTGAGAGAACCATAAACCCTAGAACTACCAAACTTGGTATGTTTACCCTTTGGAGTGTACCTAATTGAAATGTTGAATAAAAATTGGTGCAATGGATCGTGACGCCCAATTCTGATGACTATTATATTCCGAGAGAACCGTAGACCCTAGAATTACCTAATTTGGCTTATATACACTTGGGAGTATATGTAATCGAATAGTTGAACCAAAACTGGGCGCCATGGATCATGACGCCCATTCTGGTGACACAAATGTATTCTGAGGGAACCGTAAACCCTAAAATTATAAAATTTGGCATACATACACTAGAGAATATATGTAATCGAATAGTTAAACCAAAACTGGGCGCCATGAATCATGACGCCCATTCTGATGACAAATGTATTCTGAGAGAACCGTAAACCCTAAAATTACCAAATTTGGCATACATACACTAGGGAGTATATGTAATCGAATAGTCAAACCAAAACTGGGCGCCATGGATCATGACGCCCATTCTGGTGACAAATGTATTCTGAGAGAACCGTAGACCCTAAAATTATAAAATTTGGCATACATACACTAGGGAGTATATGTAATCGAATAGTTAAGCAAAACTGGGCGCCATGGATCATGACGCCCATTCTGGTGACAAATGTATTCTGAGAGAACCGTAGACCCTAAAATTATAAAATTTGGCATACATACACTAGGGAGTATATGTAATCGAATAGTCAAACCAAAACTGGGCGCCATGGATCATGACGCCCATTCTGGTGACAAATGTATTCTGAGAGAACCGTAGACCCTAAAATTATAAAATTTGGCATACATACACTAGGGAGTATATGTAATCGAATAGTCACACCAAAACTGGGCGCCATGGATCATGACGCCCATTCTGGTGACAAATGATATTTCTTAGAAACCCGTACAGCCTTGAATTGAAAGATTTTGGATAGATAAACTTGTGAACATATGTAATCGAATAGTCAAAATTAACTTGGGCGCCATGGAACATTACGCCCAATTCTGGTAGCGCCAAGTTTAAAAAAAGATTTTTGTGGTCACTACGTGGAAAATGATGAACAAATGTGTTGCACATTTTAAATAAAAATATTGGTCCCAATACACCTCTTTAGTGATCCAAATGGATCAAATAAAGTCGTTTTAAAAGTTTCTCAGTTGATAGTTCAAGTTTCTATTTTATTTTTAAGAGTCTCGCACTTTGCCTGGCTTGCCAGACAATCTTATTTTATTTGTATTTGATAAAAAAATATAAATTCATATAATTGCCCAGTTAAAGTGTATATACACATAATACGATAATTTTGTACAGGGGATTTCCAAAAGATTTTATTATTAGAATTATTTAATATTTTGATTTTAATTAATGAATTTTCCCCATTTTTTAAAAGAACATATTAGCTTTTTTTCTCATGTTTAGTTAGGCTGGTTGTTTTTTGTTTCATCAAAAAGGTTATACAAATTTTGTTAATTAATTTGAAATTAACATTCATGCATAGTTACTTGTTTAAGATGTTTAGTTGATTTGATTCTTGAGTAGATTTTTTTTTATTGGAATAACAACAATTACGAACATAACAAAACAAAATAACAAGTCTCCCTTTTTCTTCATTTTCTCAATCTACTTCTTAATCTGTTGCTTCATCAAAGAAAAGCATCCGCACGATTGAGTGTTTTTGTGTATAATATTTAAGAAACTTAGAAAGTCTTTTTTACTTTGGATTTTTACTTACATTCTTGATAGAATTGAAAACATTTTCGTGTATATAAGAATTTTGGTGTTATTTAATGAACGTACTATACGCATATACGAGGAGTTGTCCAGTTAAATATAAGAAAAGGGGTTTACCTATGTCTGTGATTGTGTGATTATTATTGTAACCTGTTGCTGCTGCTGTGATCGTACATATATTCTGTGTTTGTGCTTATATATATGAAAATGCTTGGGAAGGATGGAAGGAACGGATGGACAGAATGACAACATGGTAACAATAATAACATTGAACTACAACACAATCAAATATAATGATATTAAAGGTCACACTTCTTTTTGTGCAATTCGGTCAATTTTGATACTTGTGCTGGTGATGGTCGTGTTTTTGGTCGAATAAAGTTTTCAGGATTATTTATTTAATTAAGGATTTTTATTTTGAAATTTAAGTTTTGGAAAAGAAATTTCGGTGGTTTTAGATATTTTGAGGGATTGAATTTTTAAATTTATAACTTAAAATGGTTTTCTACCGCTATTATTTAAGTGATTTTGACGAATAAATTTTAACAAAAGGTTTCGATTTTTTAAATTTGAAAAAATAACATTATTAAATGTTGAAAGATGTTTCTGAAAGCTTTAGGGGAAACTGTTATGATGATATTACTCGCGCTGATTTAAAAAGGTTTTATGTTATTACAAAATTTTCTTTAGAAAATTAATCAATTTGTTTATACCGTATTTTTCCCGAATATAGCCCGCGGTTTATACACGAAAAAAAAGTTTTTAGGCAAAATTAATACATTACGGTCTATGGAAAAGTGCGGGCTATACACGTGTGTCGGCTTATATAAAAGGGTGCGGGCTATAGTCGGAAAAATACGGTAATATCTTTTCTCAGACATTAATGATAATTTTGAATTGTTAAGTCGATATCAGATTGGTGAACTTATTAAAGGTTTAACTTTTTCAAATTTTCAGTTTGAAGATACTATGTTTATGCGCATGCGCTTAGGTTATTAATATTCAATTATGGTATGCGCATGAGAATTCTTATTGGTTAAATATCTTTATAGCATAAATAATTTCTTTGCTACAATGTTCGAGTTAAAGTTGAAAATGGTGAAATTATTTTTCTTGATTCTATTCAATATTCAATATTTTTTATGAGGGCGCAAGGAAAGTGTTTTCCATCGTTGCAAATCTTAATCACTATCTTGATGATAAAATCTGTTTTTGCACTTGGATTATGAATAATTTGATTTTTGTACATGCGTTTGATTTTTTTGACTAGATCTCGCAAATTAGTAGTTTTAAAAGGTTATCTGGTATGTCTTTAATTTTTTCTGAGCATGCGCGGAATTGTGCTTCGCTAAATATCATATTTTGATCGTGTTTTTGCAAATCTTGTTTTTGTTAAGTCTTACATTGCGTCAACCTAAGAATTAACTTTTTGTCTGCTCATTCTTACAAGAAGCATACAAGGTGGTTCAAAATTGAGATTAAAATCAGAAAGTCTACTGTGAATTTGCTGCGTTTTTTACAAGTCATCCTGTACATAAAAAAAGATGAGACAACAAAATTAAATCTTTAGACTACAATGACTGAGTCTGTTGAATATATTATATGTTACACCTTGGAATAGATAGATTGACACAAAGGTGTTGTTAACCCCAGAGAGGTTGTTGATGTTGTGAGAGATGAAATCAAATTGTAATTATCTCCATGGGAGTTTTAGATGTGTGTTTGAAATGATGATTAAAATGTGTTTAGAAAATGGAACTTTGGGGGGTTAACAAACAAACAAACAGTTGGTCTATTTGTGGTGGTGGTCTCGAGGGAGAGAGATGGCTTGGATTGTGATTTATTATTAGGAAAGCATAAAACTATTTAATTTAACTATATAAACTGTTACATATTCTATGAATTGTCCAAATTGTATGGAGTTTAAAAAAATCTAATTGTCGGAGCGGAACTTCGAGCGAGCGAAGCGAGCGAGTAAGTGGAGTGACGACTCTGCGTTGACTCAATTGGAAAAGGCTTGTGTAGACGGTTTCGGTTATAGCCGTTCAATGGATCGGTCTGAAAATTTTACATGATGTTCTGGTCGGGTGAAGATGTGCAAGTGCCCATAAAAGTCAAAGGTCAATGGTGCAGCGATTTTTTAAAAATTAAATTAAATTTTGTAAAGAAATGTGTAAGGACAGAGAGTGGCTGTACAAACAGATTAGCACACACGCCAAGCAGCACGCCCGCTGTGCGCAATAAGGATGCGCAGTGACTGACACACCCACACATGAGTGCTGTGATTCTCATAGTGGGTGTGATTGTGTCTACCTTGGACGAAATTCTATACTGCGACTGTATCTGTTCATAAACATTGAATCAATAAAGTGATGACATGGTGTACATGGATTAAGGCTATCGCTCTGCAAATTTTATGTCAGCTGCTGTCGATGGCTCGTCGATGACTAAACTGATAAGGAAATGTGTTCGCGATACCGCCGCTCCGACTTCACGCCAACGGCGTAACTTAAGACTAGTATATGATCTCATATATATGTGTTATATTTGAAAAAGAGAAAATTGGACTACGTGATGTTGTGTTTGTGCTTGTTGTTGTGACTTGTTGATATGTGACATTAGGTTGTAAACCTACTGTGTTAGGGTTTTATGGGGTGATTTATTAAAGACTTGTTGCTTGCCATACAAATGACCTTGAATGGGTTAAGATGTTTGTTTGTTTTGTATTGTTTTTGAAGAGATTTTTTGATTGTTATTTAAATTCGTTTATTCAAGGTACATTTAATTTTTTTTACTTGAATCTGTATTCTTCTGTTTAAATGGTTTTTTAAAAAATAAAATTAATCATTTGGTTCTTATTATTTTATATTTGAGTCATATTCGAGTTATTTCACCAGTTTTAAAAGGTAAAATAAGATTGTTTTTGGATTTAGTGGGTTAATGTTTTTATTGGAGTTTATTTTTAATAATTTTTTATTTGAATTCTGTTTTTGCTAATCGATTTTTACTTTTCTTATTCCTAATAGGTAAGCAAACTTCTTTTCTTCTATTGGTTTCAAAAATGTTTCTTGGAAACATTTGCTTTTTGTTGGATATTTCTCGGAAAGTTTCTCGAAGTAATGAAATTGATGCGGAACAGTAAGATCTTTGTATATTATTTTGTAATGTTGTTTTTTCAATTTGTCCTGTTAGCTGTTTGAAAAAAAGGTTTATAGATTTTTTTGAGGTTTTCAAAATGCTTATTTGAATTTTCTCATTTTTCTTAGTATGTTTTATATGGAAACTTTGTTTTGGTAATATCTTTAAAAAGTTGCGTGTGATTCTAATTTTAGAAATTCATAACTGGTTAATTCAATTTTTTGATTATTTTTAAATGCATTCTCAACTCGCTTTATTTTTTTTGATACGTTATTTCTTTATAAAAAGGTTGTGTAAATTAAAATATATTTTCAGAAAGGTTTTTTAATTCAAAATTATATTCATGTATGTCTTAAAAAGGTCATACTCGTACTAATTTTCGAAAACATTTTTTGTATTTCATTGAAAATCTCTAAAATTAAAGCATTTTTGCAATTATTTACAAGAGTTGATTGCGATTCTTAAACAGGCAAAATTTTACATAGTTATTTTTATGATAGATCAGAGAATTAAAATGCTGTTTTAACTTGTTGTTAGTTAGTATTTTAGGAGTTTTTCTGTGCACTACAAAACTTTTTATATTTTTATATTTCTGAAATATATTTCTTGGATTCTTTATCACAATAAAAAGTAGTAATGAGTGTCCGTTGCGAATAGTTAGAATAGTGATTTGTGTCATAAATTCATCCACTACAAAAAGATAGAAAATTTATTTTATTCTTTAAAATTTTTAAATAGTCTCTAAAAACGTGCTTGTATTATGATTTTTTTTCGTAATATCTTAACTTCGGAATAAGTTGACTTTGAAAACTTTGATCTCATTTATCATTAATACACCCTCTCACAACCTTCGTGGTCGGCTTAACCTTTAGAGATGTCTTTTCTACGTGTGTTCTATTGTGTGTTTATTAGGTAATGAGAAAAGTTTACGAAATTTCTGTAATTTAGAAATGAGGTGGCATTTATGGGAAATTTCTTGATAGCCTAATAGTATGACATAACATTTAATGATGAGTAGAACATAATTGATAAAAACTGGGTGATCCTAAATTTATTTACTAATATAATATAAAAATCGTTTGCGTTCCTTAATTAAATGGTTATTAAATTATATACGGCTTTTTTTACTTTATATGTACACTCATCTTTGATTTTTGAAAATAATTAGGGTTAAAATAGACGTAAGCGGAAATTTGTGTGCGCATTCGCATTTAGGTTCAATCTAAATTATTCTACTACTATGTATAATTTTGTCCACAAATGATGTCTTTGGATTTTTAATTTGATTTTGTCTGGGTGCGTTTTTCCCCTGACTTCGCGTCTGGAATCGATAACCCAACTTAACCTGGTTTTTGTTTGTTTGAATTATACAGTGTTGTGGCGCAGGGTGTGTAATTAAAATTTGTTTGCGCATGCTCACGTAAGTGCGCTGGTACATTTTTTGGTGCAAATATACTCATACTCATACTCATACTACACTAAAAATAGCAACATTATGCGCGCACCAGATACTATACTTGTTGCATCATACTTTTCTTTCTATTTGATATTTTTAAATGTAAAATAAACATTTTTGATACAAATGTAGAACAAATTAGCGTGAGTGAATTGATTTAATAGAAATTTATGTTAGGTTCCTTTTGCCAATTTGTTTTAAAAACGGTTACAATTCTTAGATTTGCTACAATGTAGCTTTTTGTGATTTTTGAAAGTTTCATACAATTATAGATTCATTAAATAATTTGAACAGTCACTTCAATCAGATAAATTCATTAAATGGTTATAATTTTCAGATTTGCTACTACGTAGCAGTTTCTTTCAGTTATTTTATAACAACTTTACTAGTTCAATTTGCTACTTTTATTAGCTTTAATAGATCTTGATTATTTTCTACAATTAAATCGATTTACCAACATTTATTTGATTGTATAGCATCATTTTCTTAAAGGTTACATTCTAATTTATTTTATTACAAAATAAAGTGCTACAATTTATGTAAATTTGGGATACTTGGACGATTAAATTCGTGAATATTTTCCAAATGGTTATTTCTGATAATAAATATAAAACCGAATTTCTATAGATTTTGTGTCTTTTGTGGCATAGAAGATACCCAATTTGAATCGTCTGGTTAATTTCTTAAAAAGGTTTTTTGTTTATAATTTTTTGAACACCTTGTCATTTTGAAAGAGGGATTCCTCAGGAATTTGTTATTCAACTCGCAACAAATATTATTCATTGAAAGAGAGGCTTTTGAACTATTTAAAAACAAAAACACAAATACAAGTCAGACAGACTGTTGATTCAAGTCGTATTATTAATATTTGTCTGATTGAACAGGGAGACAAAATAACAGGATACAGGGTGATTATTTATTATGTAATTTGTTAAGTAATTTGTTATGTAATTAAGTACTATTCATAAGTGACGTAATGGGGCGCCCTGTATCGATCATTCACACTACTAGTAATAATGAGTAGTAGTAGTAGTGAGGCGTCATTGTATCCGGAGGTATGGCGCCCTCCGAATGTGATGGCGCCGGGCGTCATTTTGTTGTCTCTCTTTTGTTCTTCTTCTTCTGCTTTTGTTTTGTTTTGTGCATTCATTCGCGTTTTCTGTTTGTGTGAAATGTGTTTATTTATTTGTTTTTTGTCTTTTTAGCGAGACTCTTTTAGAGTCGTAAGCTTATGCTATTGCCATCGTGTCTGTCTGACTGTCCGTCCGTCTGTAAACCTTTGACCATATTCTGAGAGAACCGTAGACCCCAAAATTACCAAATTTGGCATACATACACTAGGGAGTATATGTAATCGAATAGTCAGACCAAAACTGGGCGCCATGGAACATGACGCCCATTCTGAATACAAATGTATTCTGAGAGAACCGTAGACCCCAAAATTACCAAATTTGGCATACATACACTAGGGAGTATATGTAATCGAATAGTCAGACCAAAACTGGGCGCCATGGAACATGACGCCCATTCTGAATACAAATGTATTCTGAGAGAACCGTAGACCCCAAAATTACCAAATTTGGCATACATACACTAGGGAGTATATGTAATCGACTAGTCAGACCAAAACTGGGCGCCATGGATCATGACGCCCATTCTGGTGACAAATGTATTCTGAGAGAACCGTAGAACCTAAAATTACCAAATTTGGCATACATACACTAGAGAGTATATGTAATTGAATAGTCAGACCAAAACTGGGCGCCATGGATCATGACGCCCATTCTGGTGACAAATGTATTCTGAGAGAACCGTAGAACCTAAAATTACCAAATTTGGCATACATACACTAGGGAGTATATGTAATCGAATAGTCAGACCAAAACTGGGCGCCATGGATCATGACGCCCATTCTGGTGACAAATGTATTCTGAGAGAACCGTAGAACCTAAAATTACCAAATTTGGCATACATACACTAGGGAGTATATGTAATTGAATAGTCAGACCAAAACTGGGCGCCATGGATCATGACGCCCATTCTGGTGACAAATGTATTCTGAGAGAACCGTAGAACCTAAAATTACCAAATTTGGCATACATACACTAGGGAGTATATGTAATCGAATAGTCAGACCAAAACTGGGCGCCATGGAACATGACGCCCATTCTGAATACAAATGTATTCTGAGAGAACCGTAGACCCCAAAATTACCAAATTTGGCATACATACACTAGGGAGTATATGTAATCGAATAGTCAAACCAAAACTGGGCGCCATGGATCATGACGCCCATTCTGGTGACAAATGTATTCTAAGAGAACCGTAGACCCTAAAATTACCTAAATGGCATACATGCACTAGGGAGTATATGTAATCGAATAGTCTGACCAAAACTGGGCGCCATGGATCATGACGCCTATTCTGGTGACAAATGATTTTTCTTAGAAAACCGTACAATCTAGAATTGAAAAATTTTGAATAGATAAACTTTTGAGCATATGTAATCGAATAGTCAAAATTAACTTAGGCGCCATGGAACATTACGCCCAATTCTGGTAGCGCCAAGTTTAAAAAAAAGGTTTTTGTGGTCACTACGTGGAAAATGATGAACAAATGTGTTGCACATTTCAAATTAAAATATTTGTCTCAATACACCTCTTTAGTGATCCAAATGGATCAAATAAAGTCGTTTTAAAAGTTTCTCAGTTGATAGTTCAAGTTTCTATTTTATTTTTAAGAGTCTCGCACTTTGCCTGGCTTGCCAGACAATCTTATTTACTTGCTCTTCAGTCAGTCGTGATTACATCTCTTCTCTTCTCTACTCTTTTCACATTATTTTATTTGCACCCTGTATTTATGTGAGAACGAGAAAGGGAATGAACTAATTAACCCTTTCAGTGGCATGTTATTTGGTTGTTACATTGTAACTATTTCTTTGTGTGTTTGAATGTGTAGAGAGTGTTGTTGTATGTAATTTGTGTTTTCCTTTTGTTGTTTTGGCTACTTTTGTGTTATTGCTACATTTTCTATTGCAAACTCTGATTGCATATGTCTTTGAAAGGTAATTTGGAATCTTTTTGTTGTTTTTTGCTACTTTGTATCTTATTGGCAATATTTTTTATGAAAAGCCCTTACAATTAGTTATTGGCTACATTTTTTTTATTTTGCTTGTTGAATGTAGTTAATTCGTCACTTCTACGTGATTTTTTAATTGGTTACCCTATTTATGAATGATCCTGATCATTTTCTGACCTTCTTAGGGCCCTTTAGATTCATTTTTTGTCATTGTAATTTTCTTGAGCTTTAGTAAAAATATTTTTAATGATTCCCGTTTGGGATTTGATTTTCGCTTCATTTTTTTAGCAATACATATGGATAAATTTACAACTGGAATCGTTTCTTTACTGTTAGACAGGTATCTTCTATTATTCTTCAATGGATCACCTTATCTACAAATATTATCCCGTTTTTTGGTGATTCAAAGCTTTGAAATTTAAACATTAACGGATCCCTTCGATAACAGTTTAAAAATCGGTAGTACATTATTTATGAATGATCCATTTTAGCGAATTCAACATTTTGTTTATGAATGACACTTCTTTGTTAGCTTATAAATTTGTCAAGATTATTAAAATTTTGTACGTCTCGCATGTTTTTGTGGAATTACAAAAGTATTTTAGATATATAACCTGGCTATCAATTTTTATCATAGTATTTATGAATGGCTACCCATCTCTCGTATTAGCTAAACTTGATTGGCTTTAATTGTTTTTCTATAAATTGTTACAAGTTCTTTGTATTGATTCGTTTTTTCTACTTTTTAAAATTAAAATACTTAAAGAGGACCAAGTTGTTTGCAAATTAGATGCAATTTTTTTAAATGGTTTTATCTGTTTTATTTGTCTTTTTGTACAAATTTTTTAAATTATCTCTTTTTCAGGATATTATGCCATTTGTTATTTGTAGTTAAAGTTCGTCTAAATTAAAAGGTCATCAACCAAAAAAATAATTTTTAGTTTTCTCAATTAAAACAGAAATGTCACTGACCCAAAAGTTTGCTTGATTAATGAGAAGGATTAAATTGAAATTGAGAGAGAAATTTCCCTAGAAAGATTGTTTATCTAGTCGGAAAGATCTTGGACAGAATTTGTCATGGGAGAATTGTTTTTATTATCAGATTTTGGCATATTAGTTATGGAGATTTTTCTTTGATTTTAAATTCAAATTTCTAGGAAAATTGTGAACTTTCTGAACCTCTATTTATGCATAACATTTGATTATGATCTGGAATTTGTTAATCGCAAATTTGACTTTTAGACGAGTTTATTTCTGAGTAGAGTAAATAGTAACTAGAATTTACTGCTAGCAGTATAGCTGAGCGATTTGAGATAAGTGTTGAGAAACTTATGAAACGACCTTATTTGATCCATTTGGATCGATTACATTGCCATCAATAGCAATAGGACCTATAAGCCAAACATGTTCACTTAACCAGAAAAAAGAAGAACAAAACTCGAGGGCTTAAGTTCATTTCTAGTGCAGTTTATTTTATTTTATTTTCATTTTTCCGGTGTGGCTTTTCCTTACATAACATGCTTACGTAATCATTTTCCTTGGTAATTCTTCGGCTGGGAGAGGAAAGACTTTTTAAAATGGTTTCGAATTTTCTTTTGTATGTGCAAAGTTATTTTTATTTTTAAATTCACTTTCGTGACAAAATTTCGAGTTCAGAACAAGTTTTTCGTTTGATTTTGTTGATTGATCGTTAGGAAAAAAAATCAATATAATATTTATGAATATTGCTTATTTACTTTGTCATTGAATAACTAAAAGGTTTTTGCAATTGTTTTTTGTGGTTTCTTTATTGCTTTTTTGCATAATTTTTTTTAATCATTGTTTGAAGCAATATTAATTATTAGTTTTTTTTAAAATGTTTTCGTCTTTGTAACTGGTCACATGATTTTTAATTTATTGTTCATATCAGAAGAGATAAGAAGAACAATGGACAGTTTTTAAAAAAGAAAAATAAGATGATGATGATGCATTCAACAAGGAGATGCAAATTGAATATTTTGTCCTTCAAAATGGTTGCTACGAAAGTTTTCGTTTGTACTTGAAATTCAAATTAAGATTTTTTCGAATCAATGTTTTTAAAAAGGCATTTCATTGAATGTTTTTGCTCTTTGGTGAGTTTCAAAAAATTATGCTCAAGTGAATCGTTTTTGTGACTGGTTACATTTATTTTTTTAGATATTAAATCTATATACATAAAATTGAAAGTCTGTTTGTACGACCGCTATGGATTTTGAAACTACCGAACCAAATTGGATGAAACTTGGCAAAGATACTCAACTCGGGTCAGGGAAGGTTTTAGTCTTGGTCCCAAGTCAGAATATTGTGTGGAACTGAAGATATTAGGATTCTTTGGATTCTAATGTATTACTGCATATTGTATTGACGCATGCGCATTGCAGCATATGAACTTGGCAAGTGCGGACATTCATCCTTTCAACACTGAAGTCCTATGGGGGATATATCCATGGAAGGTTGTGGAAACTTCTAGAAAGTACCTTCCTATGAGGGATATATCCATGGAAGGTTGTGGAAACTTCTAGAAAGTACCTTCCTATGAGGGATATACCCATGGAAGGTTGTGGAAACTTCTAGAAAGTACCTTTTTTGTTAGATATATCTATGGAATCTTCTCGAATGTTCTCGAATGTTCTCGAATGTTCCTTCCTTTGACGGATATGTCCATGGAATCTTCTCGAATGTTCTCGAATGTACCTTCCTTTGACGGATATATCCATGGAATGTTATGGAATGTTCTAGAATGAATTTAGTAATGCCGGAGCGAAGCCCGGGCAGCTCATCTGGTATCAAATAAATATACTTACT